>JARHVA010011149.1:77500-85000 GCA_037957365.1 Torreya grandis
ATATATAAATGAGGTTTAATAGTTATTTTAATGCTTTATTGAAATTTTATTAACCATTTGAAATAGTGAGAAACCAATTCCTTTTATTGGTTTCTCAAGGATTAAACTCAATGGTAATGTTACTCTTTTATATCTCTGTAAGCCTAATCTATTTCCCTCAAAGGGTCTTGTTTAAATCCAATAATAAAATGACTTGGATAATTTTAATAAAGTGTTTAATATTGATCACACAATACTAAAATACCTTTATATGGATCTTTAATCCAAATAATGAAGAAAAACAATCAATGTTTCTCTTTTTTGATCCTTCTCAGTAGTTACCTGTAGGCATACTAGAACACAATAAATTATAAATATAATATTAGGAACAATTTAAACATAATAAAAATTATATTATCTCATAAATTCATTATAAAAATTAATCATAAATAATCAAGGGTTTTCATTAGTTAAAATTTGAGTTATGGGCCTTTTGTGCTAGAAACCCCATTCCAGGGATTCTTAGAAATCTCAGAGCTAAGAGATACTAAATTATTGTTCATAAATTATGGGGGATTTATAACATTTATAATAAATTTTACAAGGTATTAATAACCTTTTATAACCTTCCCAATATTACAACCAATCTCATGCAATTTTTCTCATGTTCTACAAGTGACTATGAAGGACTGTAGCTGTGTAAAAATAGAGATTTGGTAGGTTTCAACAATGATAACTTGGAATCAATAGAAAAATAAATTAAAATTAAATTGTATATAATTATATAATATAAAAAATATTTTTTTTACAACAATTGAAGCAATAAAACTCCTTTTATTTACAAAAAAAATCACACTTTTTTATACACAGACCCATGTTTTACATTGGTAGACTATCAACAACAACACAATCATGAAAATTCTGACCCTTTATGCTTATTTTAGCTATTAAATTCATTCCTCCTTGGTTGGTTTAAATATTATCTAATTTAGGAAGACAAAACCAATCTTAGAATGGCCTAATTTGGCCTAAGATTCTCACTCAACGACATGTCCTCAAGATAGTAAATGCCCAATTTTGAGTAATCTTTTAGTTACATTAACTTTGTTTGGATTTTGGGATAAACACCACTGAATTAACCTTATAATATACCTTATACATTCTCTAGGACCATGATAACTCAGCATGAAACTTTCACTATTGCAATCTTTTCACATATTTACAAGAAATACATTAAAAAATTCAATTTTTGCTTTTGGTGAGAAATTTTGCCAAAAAATCTGACCTGTAAATTGACTTTTAGGACCTCTATCAAGGAATTTATTAATTTATTTGAATAAATAATACTCTAATAACTTGTGATTTTATGGAATTAAAACTTGTGATTTGGAGCACAACATGCACTAAATTGAAAAGAACATACTCATGTAGGCCTTAAAATACTTTGGTGACACTATTTCATAGAACTATAAATATTTTAAGGTGTTTGAAACCTCTATCCTCATGCATAATATTCATATAAAACATGATTTCAAACCATTCCAATAGTGACAAATTCCAATTAATCCATTATTGAATCCTTTAATTTTCAAGGAAGTGAATAAGTTACTTTCTGTAAAAATCATCTATCCTATTAGGCACTACACCTACATGGCCAAATTAGTGCCCATTAAAAATAAGAATGGGAAAATTAGACTTCGTGTGGATTTTATAAATATAAAATATCCTTTAAAAATAATAACTACACGATACCTTCACTATATGAAGTTTTAGACATAGTGAATGTCTCTCAAATGATGTCATTTCTTGACATATATTTAGGATACAACAAGGTAATGGTCAAGTATGAGGACAAGATAAATATAAAATTTAAAACTAAGTGAGGTATTCTCACATATAATAGGATGTAATTTGACCTAATCGATGTGGGTTTCACCTTCCATTGGTCCATGCATATTGTATTCAATGAGCTCATTAGTAGATGCATAGTTATATACATGGATGAACTATCTTTTCCAAGAAGATATAAAACCATCTGAAAGATTGTGATTAGTCTTATATAGGTGTATAGACCATTAAATACCTATAAACCCAAATAAATGCATATTTTTTATCATAAAAGGTAAATTTATGGGACACATCATCTCCAAACAAGGTATCACAATAGACCTAAAAAGAGTGGAGGAGATTCTAAAAATCCCATTGCCTAGTATTTAAAAGAGTTGAAGTCATTATTTAGAAAAATAAAATTCATAAGGAATTTCATCTTAGGATTTTAATAGATAGTTGACTAATAAACAACATGCTAAAGAAGGATGATAAGATGTAATGGATGATTGAATTACAAGTAAGTTTTTATTAAATCAAGACATCAATCATAAACACACTAGTGCTTAGCATTCCTAACCACACACAACCCTTCTACATCTACTCATTCACTTCATAACACTCAAGTGATGATGTTCTAACATAGAGGATGAGTTAGAGATGAGAGGAATGTATCCTTTATGAGAACACCCTTTATAAATGTTGAGATTAGGTACTCAACCATTGATAAGAAGGCTTTTGCTTTGAGAAAAGTGGTTAAAAAATGTAAATATTACATCCTATGCATTAAAGTATTTGTTATTGTGCATTATGTGGTTTTCAAGGTAATGTTGATGCAGAATGAACTAGGAAAGCAACATGAGAAGTGGATTACCATCCTAAAATAATTTTATCTAGAGATATAACTAATGAATATTTTTAGAGGTTAAAGGCTTAGCAAGACCATGGCTCAGGTGGATCCATAAATTACCTGCTAATAGTATACAATGCAAAAAATTATAAATGATGACTGGTATCAAGACATTGTTTATTATTTTCTAAAAATTGAGTACCGAAGCCACCTAAACTCCATTGAGAGGAGAGAATCGAATATAAAAAATTTGTAGTTTCATGATCAAATTAGGCATGTTGTTTAGAAGAAACCATGAATGCATTTACCTGATATGCCTAAATAAAGTTGAAGCTACTGAATTACCCACAAATTTCCATGGGAAGTATGGGACTAGTCATGGTTAAGGGAGTAGCACAACTCACCAAATACTCAAACTAAGAAATTAATAGCCTAATATGTTTAAGGATGAAAATACTCATTATCAATAAGTTTAAAACTCACAAGTCAAACTGTCACCCCTATAATTTGAAACTTTGATTGTCATGCTTCTACAACCTTGTTTATAGCTTTGTCATGATTTGCTAGTCTTCAAGTGGTCTTTGGAAGTTCTTGTTAGCATTATTTAAGGTAATATATTTTCCAAGGTTTCGAATGCCTTCAAATTTAGTCTAGTGGGTCATAGGGGTATGTCATGATGTTTCAATATGGTGTATAGTTAATCGATTCAATTAATTTCACTTGGTTGCTTGGCTTAAAGCTTATTAATTGTATTTGATGATATTAAGGTAATTTAGCAAAGTTTAAGGTTTTGGGGGAACAGGGGTTTTAATTGTGGCTAAAATAAGCCTTCTCACGGTGATATTCTTGCATGGAGAATTAAATAAAATGGTGAAGAGGTCAGTTAAAGTCAAAAGTGTATTTATAAATCTCTATAAGTCATCTAACCATTAATTACTCTTCCACAATGTTTATAATGCACTGTAAAGTCATATAAGTTACTTTTAGGGCTAAATTAAGGAGTTGTATAGAATTTTTTAGAGAAAAAACATTTCAAAAGGAGTTCTAATGTGCATTTTGTTAGGATAAAGTTAGATCATTAGTTTTCATGATAGGTCATGGTCAGTTACTTCAGTTTCAACTCCAACCAAGTAGCTTAAGGGACTTATATGGACTTAAAGAGCCCAATTTCAAGTCAAAATAGTTTCAAAGTATCTCTCCATCTCCCAAAATTAATTTTCACCTTTAGGAAGATTACACAATTTTTATAAAGATAAAAATATACATCCTCTCTCTTATCAATCTCTTTGAAAACTCACAAGGGTTGTTTTCATGTGAATGGTGTAGGTCATATAGATGTATTTAGAGCCTAAGATATTGAACATAGATAGGGGTCTTAATATCCTTCAAATATCTAACATTGTTTTTCATATTGAATCCCACAACTCTATGAATAATCACTAAGAGCTTGAGACATCAAAAAAGTGACTTAGATCCCCACTAGCTTAATTTTGTGTAATTTTTATTTCATGAATGGACTCATTATATATTTAAGAAGTTTTTATAGGTATTAAAGACTATTCCTTGACTATTCTCATTAGACTCACAAATTTGATCATCAATCATTTCAATAAAAGCCTTCAGATTTGAAGATGTCATAGGTTGTAGTTGAAGTTTTAGAGAGGTTTGTATAGTTTAATGTAGGTAATGGATGTTTTTATGTTTTTAACATATTATAATATCATTTAATACCCTGTATATTTAATATTATTTTGTACCATACCCAATTGACACTCATGTTTCCATGCTTGAGGATTGTGTTTGAAACCGCCTGCAAAGGTGGTTATGAAAGTCTAATTATACATTGCGAAGGTATATGATGGATCTAACCTCATAAAGGATTAAATGAGTTAATATGGAATGATCTAAAACTAAATTTTGAAGAGATAAAGGTTACATCAATTCAAGGTTTAAAATCATAATAAATGTAGACCTACAGGTCTACAGACCTATAGGTCTATATTTCTTGAAATTATATTAAAATGTACATTAAAAGGTTATGTTAAATTTATAAATGATGAGGACAATATATTTTTTTCACATTTACTGAGTTTTAAGATAGTGTTAAAGGTCTAGTATTGATACCTAATGCTTATGATAACCCAAATAGACCTATAGGTCTATATAGGTATATGAAGAGAAGATATAGTGTTATTGCATGAGAATTGGGAAATAAATAGATGAGCTAGGTATATATAAGTTATAAAACAAATATATCCTATTAAATTAGATCCAAACCCTAAAAATTATCTTATTAAATGATCATTACACTTAAGGAGTGAGGATTCCACATAAACCTACAAGAGGCAACAAAAGAGTATACATGTATAGAACAAAGTAAAGTGCTAATGTGTTTGTATAGAGGTATAATTTGAAAGAGAATAATTAATATATAGTTAAAACCAACGTATAAATTAGATAATTTATTAAATAAGGTTCCTAATTTCAATATTCAAAATCTCACCAAATCACTACCTACATCTAGCCTATTTCTTGATAGTGTGAGGAAAAAGGGCACATGGTGTAACAAATGAGGAGTAGAAGTTGAAAAAGGTCCCATATGTCATATAGAGGAATTAAATGGTTAATTGGAAGCATTTATAAAGAGAGATAACCCATAAATTAAGATCATTCTCAATTTTAATAGTGATCATCCCCAACAAAGACCTATAGTCCTAATGAGGCATGTAGACACCTATGTATGAAAGAGTTGGTTATTTGTATAGGTGTGGGATGAGTATGAAGATATATAAGATTAATAAATGTATTCAATAGAGTTTAATTAAGAATATTATTAAAGGTCATAATTCTATTTATTCTACCCCATTGAAGGTAAAGAATTAAAAAAAAACACCTACAACTGTGTCTTTGTAAACTATTGATTGTGTATTGTGTGGTAAGTACCTCAAGTGTATTTATTAGAGATAATGGAAGTGATTAAGGGGACATAATAAGGAATTTAATACATTAATTAGAATTTTTATGAAGTTTTTAATCCTTTCAATAGGGTGTAAAAATCCTATAACACAGTCAACTACCTATCATAGCCCTTCTTTTACATGAAATAAATGTATACTAATGAAAGAAAGTTTAAGGCCTATGTTAAGAGTAAAAATATATGAGAATGAAAATATAATGATATTATAACCCTTGTATTATCTTTAGGATAAAATTTCAAGGTTTATAAAGGTCTAATTAGACCTAATAGGCCTAAACAAGTACACATAGGCTTGTGTGTATAAACAAATGGTGAAAAGTTATGTGTTAAGGGCATGAGAGAGAGAGAGTAGATAAAATGATTATTGAGGATTAGATGAATACATAAATTTTTAGGTCATTTTAGGTTATATAGATTAAAAAAGTAAACAAGAAGAGATGATCAAAACAAACTCATTGTGACCTTAACAAAACACTCACACTCAAGGCAATTTAGCTAAGACCTATAGGTATGTCCTTCAGATTGAAGAACATATGGAATATTCACATTAATATTGGGTTACTAATGATATAAAGTGATGAAAAATAATAATCATAATCTATCATTAACATTAGATCCTTGGGAGAGGAAAATAAGGATAAAACATATATATTAGGGCTAAGTAGGCCTAATTTCATTCAAAACCCTCATAGCAAATAATCTAGGTTGCCGTCATTTTTGAATATAAATAGTCATTAAATATCATTAGGAGTAATATTATAGGTTATATTATACATATTAAATTTCACTTTAGCTAATGGTGAACCTATGAAAGGTTTATTTTGATCTTAAGACCATTTTCTCAGCCTCTTACACAATCCACCATGCTTAAGATGTCATTTTATGGAGCTAAAAAATCCACCAAGGTAGTAAATGGTGGAAATTAGGTATGTTAGGTTATGATATGGGTATTATATTTAAAAACTATAACACTATTTTATTCCTCCAACTCCACATCAATATGAACTATTGTTAAGAAGGCTGGGTACTCAAAAAACCTCTTTTCATCTTGTCAAGAGGCCAAGAAGGTCAAAGTTTTGATTAGATATTTCATGAAATTTTGCATGGGAAATAATGAACATATGGGATGTTTTATGGGTCCCCATAATCCCAATTTATTTCATTAGTTATTCATTTAGTCCCATGTGATTTATAAACCATCGTTAAGATGGTAATATCCTTAAACCCTTATCAAACCCTCTTAAAGACCCAATTGAGTAAATTGATTGTTTAAATTCCAAAAATGGAATGTTTTAACCTCTAGATATACTTTATGACCTATAAAAATCTCATGATCAAAAAATCATGGTACTTGATAGTACATTTATAGGTACAAGTGTATGGAATAGGCTGAAAAGAATGATTGTAGCTATTTTCTAGAAGGAAGAAGGTATGAAATAGAACCCAAATAATGAAAATATGTATATTTATAATGGATAAAAGGTTAAAAAACTCTATGATTTTTTTTTAAGTCTCATATAATAGTTATATAACTTTACAAGTTGGCGATTTGGCCAAAATGTGAAGAAAGCTCACTTTTGCAAGCTAAAAGGAGAAGTTATAGGCCTATAAAGTTATTTAAATGGACTATAATCATGAGATTTTTTTTAAAAAAAAAATTCTTTTTCAGACCTTAATTAACCTATTACAAGCATAATAACCTTCAAATTTCATGAAAAAACACTTTAAATGCCTCTCAAGCCTATACAAGCACCTAGACTAGGGTTTTTGGCCATTTCATGGTTCACCCATCCATACAAAGTCTCAAGAGATGAAAATTTACGTGGAGAATGGTATTGGAATGGGTAAATTGAATCAAAAAATTCCT
>JARHVA010011150.1:0-75000 GCA_037957365.1 Torreya grandis
CTTCTTCTTCTTCTTCTTCTTCTTCTCCTACTCCTCCTTCTTCTCCTCATCCTCCTCCTTCTTCTTCTTCTCCTCCTTCTTCTTCTCATCCTTCTCCTCCTCCTTCTCCTACTCCTCCTCCTTCTCCTTCTCATCCTCCTTCTCTTTCTACTCCTCTTCCTCCTCCTTCTCATCCTTCTTCTCCTTCTCCTTTTGCTTCTCCTTCTCCTTCCCCTTCTCTTTCTCCTCCTTCTCCTTCTCTTTCTCATTCTCCTTCTCCTTCTCCTTCCCCTTCTCCTTCTCCTCCTCCTCCTCCTCCTCCTTCTCCTTCTCCTTCACCTTCTCTTTCTCCTTCTCCTTCTTCTCCTCCTTCTCCTTCTTTTCCTCCTTCTCCTCCTTCTCCTCCTCCTTCTCCTCCTTTTTCTCCTCCTCCTCCTCCTCCTCCTCCTCCTCTTCCTCCTCCTCCTCCTCCTCCTCCTCCTCCTCCTCCTCCTCCTTCTTCTTCTTCTTCTTCTTCTTCTCCTTCTTCACTATATAAGAAGGAGGAGGAGGAGGAGAGAGAAGGAGAAGGAGAAGGAGAAGGAGAAAAAGAATAATAATAATAATAATAATAATAATAATAATAATAATAATAATAATAATAATAATAATAATAATAATAATAATAATAATAATAATAATATTTCAAGGGTCACAAAGACACTTTTTAAGATGATAAAATACGTTATCCATGAATTATAATAAGTTATGGGTCAAACCATGCAATATCAGAAGATTTGAGTGTCAATATAAGTCACAAGCTTCATGAAAAGTGGCAAGAAATTCCTCATTTTGGATCAAAAAAACTACCTATATGATTAGGACTTTTTGAAAACCTTGTATATGATTAGGATCAATAAAAATTACTTGAAATAATATTAATGATCTCAATCATTCCTCTTTATGTATTTTTTGTATGCTTGGTCTTTTAGAATCACCTAGGAAGGAACAATCATCATCTATTGTCCAGAAAATTGCTCTTTCATGAAACTTACCCACCTGGCCTCAAAATTAGCTTAAATTTCACATGTAAATATATTATATGGATTGAATTATAATTTTTAATACCATAAATTCCCTTATAAGTATTAGGTGTACCTTAAAATGACATCCACTTGAAGTTTACACACCTTTCACTAGCTTGTCCAATATGTTAGTTTTGACTGGCTGAGTTGAAGTAAATATTTTGGATACTTAGGAGATATTTCAAGTATTTATAGTGATATGGTGAGTTATATTAAGTCTTAATATTTCCATATATATAATTTTCATCTCTTGAAACCTCCTACAACCTAAAAACACATAAAATAGTAAGAAAAACCCTATTTCTACCCCCATCAGTACAAGTCCATAAAATCAAAAAGCATGTGGATTATCTTGAATAAATAGTCAAAAACATATAATAATTTTTATAGGAAAAATATATCATTAGGCTAACTATCCAACTTCATTTTCTCCATTAGGTCTTGGTTGAGGGTTTGCAAGGGTTTTAGGTGCATTCTTCTCTTCAAGTTGGTTCATAAATATGGGACACTAAATATACCATAAATTTCCCCTAAATCATATTTAAATATCTTTATAAACTTCTAGTAACTCCTTATATCCCCATTCACATCCTCCAAAAATATGTGAGCATCTAAACTTGCCTTGTCGAGCTTGGTTTCTCATTCCCATAAGTCTAATGTTGTTTCTGAGTACAAAATGACTTATCCAAGGTTTCCATTGCATGTTTGAAGCTTGAAAACATATTTTTATCTCCCATTACCATTTTAAAATCCATTATATTACTTTCCAAAGGTTAAAACTGAAAATGCCTCAACATCTGAAACTAGGCCTAGTCATGTTCATGTAGGTCTGAATATAACCTAAGCCCAAATTGGCCCATTTGATGTTTTATCTACATTAAAAAAGATCTAAAACTTTTTTATACATCCAAAAATCATTCCCAAATCCATTATATATCTCACCTAGATCTATAATTGGAAGTGACCCCTTAATTGGCCTTTAGGCATAACTATGTCTTATGAGTCATGACTGCAACATTTGTGTTCTAGAGCATTATATTGGGTTAAATTATTTTGTGATTTGTTTATATGATTATTATATGCATATTAAAAATTTTAAAACCTCCTTTAATGGTTTCCAAACATCTTTTGGTTCACCTTGTTACTCCCTTCTTCAAAATTACCTGCCTATACACAAGCAAAAGTACCCCTATCTAAGAAAAAATAGGGGTAATTCCCATATCTTTTATATAATTTGGAGATTTAATAGGATTATATAGGTGACAAGAATATCATACACAAAAAATTAGCTTCTAGTCTATCCATTTGACTCCATAACTACTTCAAAATCCAAGACTGAGTTTTTTATAGGTAGACTATGTGTAGGCAAGGTATAAGTACTATATGTTATCCAATATAGAGTTTTCATACCCCTATTTTCATGGTATAAATATCATACACTATTTTTATAAGCATTATTTGGTTTTTCCACAACCAATCATTACACTAAACCATCCTCTTCTTCCTTATAGACCTTATAAATGGTAGGGGTCTAGTGTAATGTTGATTATGTTTACTTCAAACCTCACACCTATAGGTATTGTTTGCTTGTATGAACTTGATAATAGGTTATAAAAACCCTCCTTTATTCCCTTATTATTATTATTATTATTATTATTATTATTATTATTATTATTATTATTATTATTATTATTATTATTATTATTATTATTATCATAATCTCCTCCATCTCCATGATTTTCAAACACCAACACACTCCTTTCTCTCTTACTTTCTGGCTTAATCAACAATGTTGGTTGTAGGTATGTGTGTAGGGTTTTAGAGACCTATGTAGGTGTGTAACTCTATTTTTTTTAGTTAATTAAGTCATCATGAATTCCATTGAGGTGTTAGATACTATTTCATTAGGTGTAAACCTTTCTTACCCTACCTATGTACTTTGATTTTCAAGACTGAGCCTCTCTAGGTGATGACTGAGACACCCCTATTTACCCATAGCCTGTACATTCTATTTCATGTTTAGACATAAATATTAATGTTCAAAACATCCTCAATCTTCCCAAGATTAATTTTATACTATTATGACTTGTATTCATACTTGGGCCAAGCATAAACACCCTCAAAACATATCTCTTAATTGACAATTTTCCCACATTCATAACCTAACGTTAGGATGTATACTATCTCATTAGGGATTTATCCATGATATGTAGAGTATTTTTATTGAAGCATGATAATATTTTATTACCTATGCATTGTTTCATCTTACATGCCTTTAAAATTCATAAAATGAGCTCTTTTCTACCTAACTGAGACACTTGACCCTAAACCCTATTGTGGATGAAAAATTTTGTATGTGAGGACACCTTAACCTAAGATCTAATGTGGAAAAAATCCCTGAATCCACCTTGAATTAATATACCATGTTTTTGAATCAATATATTCTCTAGAAACCTCCAAGCACTATTCTAGTATCAACTTCTAGGTCAATGCTTAACCCTGATGTAGGTGTATTCTTTATGGTTTGTGTACATACTGAGGTGTGAGTGGAAATAAAAATCAATGCATCATTCCATTTGAGTGTCTTTTTAAATCATAAATAATATCTTAAACCATTCAAAACTATTTCATCATGAAACAATCTCTCATACTACCAATCTAGATGAAAAGGCCTATTATGGCTCAAGTATGTAGATAACAGTAGTTGAGTTTAGTGTTTTTAAAATCAACTTTGAGTCCTTAAAACACCCTTCTCCACTATTCCTCACCTCTTTAAACTATGCATAGTTATTTTTAATGCTAATATCTCCAAAACAAAGTCACTAGAATACACCAAAGTGTTGGTAATCTCATTGTATGACTTTGGTAAAAAGGTCTCAGACCTCTATTTTCATTTTTTAGGGAAAGTATCCCTAAACTCAGTTTCTTATCCTCTCATGTTAGTTTCACACTTCCCTTGATCAATATATCACTCCACATGAGGTTTTTCATGATGCTCTCATCCTACCATGACCTTAATAAGGGTCCAAACACTTGTTATACCAATTCATAAGGAGTTTCCTAATCTCTTCTAGTACCTATAGGTAGAGTATCTTTTAAGGTATAGGTAGTGAGGTAGGGTGATAGGTAGTGATCAAGATATGAGATCTTGAGGAAGGAGATAATCTATTTCATATATTCAAATAAAATTTTCATACTTTTAATCATTTAAAACCAGCCTCATAACCTTCCTCTCAATGTGTAAACTTCCTTTAAAACACCTATAAATATTTATGGTAGATTGAGAACATAAGTTGCACATGACTGCTATCTTACACATTTTGTTCTATTTGAAATATTTAACATGTTAACATGTTTTTTATTATTTTTAAACACATTTAAACCTTTTTAAATCTCAAATAAAATTCCATGAACACACTACACATGTTCTACCCACATGATCATCATGACTATAAGGATGAGCAAAGAATTGACTATAGAAAAGGTAAGACTAGATCACTTATTTCAATCATAGTGTTCCAAGATTAAATATGAATGTAGTATCTTTAAAATAAAATTGTAATCATTGGTATTAAACCATCGCTATCCCTTGGATCCACTAAATATCCTATAAATTCAAAAAAATAATGAAAACCTACCCATCAACATACAATGGACTAGTCTAAAAACCTAGGATAATATGCTCATCAAAACACATTTTAACATGAATTTTTTTATAGGTATGAGGATACATATAAAACATCATTTGGAAAAAATATTAGCAAGTAGGTTGTATGTATTTTCCTACAATGAAGGAAAACCTACAAGGTTCACAGATTAGTGGGTAGATTTAGAAGGTCAAATTCAAATGGATTATTCATAAAGAAAAATTGATAATTATTAAAAATATTGATATTAAAATTAAGGTTTCTAATTTTAAAACAACATCCCAAAATCATTATACCTGGAACATCTTGAGCTTTCTGTACCAAGTACAAATCTGAAGGTCACTTTAGCTCACCAGGGAGGAAAAATGGAGCAGAATGGTTTTGGCCTAGAAATGGAACTTTAAAATAATTTCAAACATGGATTTGAGCTAATGAATATTAAATTACATCCCCTAAACTTCTCCCATGTTTTACACTTCCCAAGGAAGTTGTATAAGTTCCATTTTCTCTCTTTTGCTCAAGAAAACTCCCCTTTCTTCTGTATAACCTGCCATATTTCAGTTTTTTAGTTAATTAAGACTTAATTTGACATTTTGAGTATAAAATAATACATTTGGATTTTCAAATTTCCTAATAAACCTATATAAAGCATTAAATGCCCTCCTTTTGACCCTTAAAATGACTCAAAATGATAAATGGACATAAAAACTAATTGACCAAATCTAATATAACATTAATTGACATCAATTAACCTATTAAAAAACTCATAAAAAGATATTATACCACCTTAAAACACATAAAACTCAATTTTTTACATAAGGGTACCCCAATATGACCTAAAAGTCAAATTTAGTCAATAGTATGGTAATCAAAGATACATATCATCAATGTAATTTAGATAGAAGGTATTATCTATATATAAATTTTTGATTTTGAAAAGACCCATCCAAAAGGAAGTGAATTTTATATGACTTCCTATTGGATCCCTTATCTTGTACCAAATTATGACAAGGTCTATGATTTGAAAATATCTTTGTTTGGTATTCCTATCAAAAAAAAAATTATTTGGTTTTCGTGGTCATAAATCTTGTTTGCAAATAATATTATTTCTTTTTATAATCTATTCAACTATAAAATCCTTTTCTAAAGTGGGTTCTAAAAGAATTCATCTTCAACTGCTCTAGCCAATTTTAGTGTAGATATATCTAAATAGATTGGTATGACTCCATTTTTTCAATATATAAAATGATATGTAGACATTCCAATGGATATTTTCAAAGTGATATGATCAACCCAAAATGAATCATATAATTTTTAATACCAATTTTTCTAAAGTTGATTCACTAATCTACAAATAATGGAAACTATATTATTGTTTCTTGATTTAACTTGATCATTTTATTACACATAATAATAATATGAATGTGAGAGATATTCCTTATCCATAACATAATCCTATAAGCTCTAAAGAATAAAAATTTTAAGCATTATCAATTAAAATATTTTGAGGTATGCCATATCATACCAAGATAGTCACTTTGATGAAGTTTCACTCTACATTGGAGGTAGTCTACTTGACTTGGACAATTTCAACCTATTTTGGGAAGTATTATATTATTGTGAGGTCATGGGTATGTCCAGCACTTGAGTATAGATTAAAGGTACCAATGAAATCCAAACTCCATTCTTGGAAAGGTTCTTTGAATAAAACTAGTTTAAATGGGAGGGATTTACATTTTATCCTACCTATGAAGTATTGAGAAGATTCACATTTCATGAACCATTCTTAGGAATATCTAGACAACATGATTCGATAGTAATGAGATCCTAGAATCTTATGTGTCTTCATGGGTGCTAAGAAATTCTCACCAAAATCTTGATTATGAAATGCTTCAATGATCCCTTTATGATGTTTTTTATCCACACAATGTGATAGGAAACCATCAATGAATTTTTTGAATAAATCATTACCACAAACAACATATTTGATATGTATTCATTTCATGGTTGTCTTATGTTTGGAATTCACATTAATAGATAATGTAATTACATTAATAGATAACACGATCATGTTATTGTAAAAACAATAATGTGATCACATTACTATTATTCTACACATTAAAGTAGTGAACATGTAGATGGAGAAAATCTTTGTTAATAGATAACATGATCATGTTATTAATGACACAATCATGTTCCTATTTTTTTCACATAAAAGCATGTGGAGATTCACATGAAGCCAACTTTGGCCAGAAGCTTATATTTATTACTCTAATTTTAAGTATAAGGAAATAAATGTAACAATATACATGTAAGCTTATTATACTTTAAATTTATTTTAGTAAATATAATAAATTAGGGTCACTTTACATCTGATAGAGTCGGTCTCATATTTACATGCCTTACGATGTGGAAAATAGTTTTTTTCAAAATCAAATTTAGTCAGTACTTAGGCATTTTCAAGGTCTAAGTATTAAACCTAGGGATTTCAAGATATAATTTTTTTGATTGATATCCATTTTTGGTAAACATATATTCATCTTTTAGTTTTTTGTGCCTTCTAAATTTATTCTTGCCACTTTTAGGAGTCCCAATTTTTTTTAAATTGATTTTTTCAAACAAATAATTTTTTAAATGATGCAAAGTGGTGTGATTGGGGTGTCATAGGTCACATTGATGACCTACACACATCAAATGATAACTTTGTGTTAATGTCACTTATTTATCATCCTTCCCTCATCTTTGATTACTTCCTACTCATGCTTCATCATCCCTAATCACTCTCTTATCTTTCCTTGTTGTCCCTAATCACTCTCTCATTGACCCTCACTATCCATATTCATCTATAATCACTCCCTCATCATCCTTGATTACTCCCTCATTGACAATCATTATCCCTCATCATCTCTAATAACTCACTCCCTTAGTAACCCTTACCATCACTTATCATCTTTAATCACTCTCTCATAGTCCCTAATCACATCCTCATTAGATCTCACCATCCCTCATCATCTATAATCACTCTCTCATCATCCCTCATCATCTATAATCACTCTCTCATCATCCCTAATCATCACTTCATCATCTCTAATCACTCTTTCCTCATCCCTCATCATCCCTAATCACTCCCTTATTAACCCTCACCATTCCTCATCATTTATAATCACTTCATCACCATCCCTAATAACTCCCTCATTTACCCTCATCATCTCTAATCACTACTTCATCATACCTCATCATCTCTAATAAATCATTCCTTATCCTTTATTAGCCCTAATCATTCCCTCATTAAATCTCATCATCGCTAATCACTCTCTCATCCTCCCTAATCACTCCCTCATTGACCCTCACCATCCCTCATCATCCTTATTGACTCCTGCATCATCTCTACTCAATTCCTCCTCATCCCTACTCATCCTTAATCACTCCATCTAATAATTTAATGCTGGAATTTTATTAGGGTTTAACAACGATAGGAACTACAAGTGGAGAGTTGATTTCTAGCATAAAATATAATACATAATGATCAAAATGATGTGGAGCCAAATTTTAAACATAAATTTTAACACCTAAGAAATAATATGGGCCTATTAGAAATGATGTTATTCACAATTGAAAATACACCAAAAAAGAGAAGCAAGTAAAACCACCATAGCACCAAAAATGGATATTAAATACATGAGGATCACCAAGCTATGTGATTTCTTTAAACCAATCAATTGCTTTCCATATGAGGACATTTTATGATCTTAATAATTATATTGAAGGCCTTATATTTTTATGTCTATTAATTGATTCATCATATTGGAGAGTGGAAATTAATTTTCAAATGATTAGAACAAGTAGTCTAATATTGGAAAGTGGTGCCAAATTTATAACTTCAATATTTAATCCAATGAAGAGTGTCACACTATGAGATCTCTAATTTCACATCTCAAGAAGTGGGTAAAATTTATCTATCACTATAAAAAGGTAATTAGATAATAGATTATGAACCCAATGATATGGTTGATACTAAAAATATCTCTACTTCCCCAACAAAAAATTATATAAACTAAAATATTTTTTCATTAACAAATGTAGATAAATGGTGAGCCAATACACTTCATCTTTTCCAATGGAAGTCAAAATAGTTTAATTCCTACTAAATCATATTTTGAAAAATTAAACTTGAAATTTATATATCACCCATAACCATATGCTAGTGTATCATCTAGTGTAAGACTTAAGAAATGGATCACCTGGTAGTGTCACTTTAAGGTATAAAAAATCAAAAAAATTAAAGATGTAATACTTTTTGACGTCTAACCATTATATGTGTGTGATGTTTTACATGTGGTCAACCATATATTTACCATTTACATGTATTCTATCAATTAAATCCTTGAATTATTGTGATAGATTATCATGATCCAAAATATGATATATCATAGTTAGTTCATAAGATTTCAATCACTAGTGTCAAAAAGTGAAATAATCTTGTTAGTTCTAGTAATAGGTATACTCTTGATGGTAAAAATTAATGTAATAACATCCTTATGCCACCATATCATAGTTTGGTTTATCCAAAAATACCAAAGTCAAAATTATTGAACCATAAACTAGATGAATGCAATGATATCTTTTCATCACCTAAATAAGTTCCTACATACTATATAATAAATAATACTATTGATCTGATCCCTTAACCTAGATCTAGTTCAAACCTATTTATACAACATATCATTTCTAGAGAATGAATAGATCAAGTGGTAGATCCATGAAATAATGGATAATGGACACATGATACCCAAATCATTACCTTGCAGAAGCCTAATTATGATTGTGACAAAGTTGTGAATCAATTAAAAAATATTAACAAGATTAAAGTGAATAAATATTATTCTTATTTAAATATTAAGGCATTTTTTTCCATATCCATGGTGTAGAAGTCTTTTCCAAAATTTAACTTATTTTGGGTATCATCATATTCATGTTAAACCTCTAGACATTTAGAATATAGACTTAAAAATGAAGTAAGGATTGATTGAATAGTTGGTTATGCCTTTGAGGTTAATTCATGTAGTGAATTCAATCATTGAGATGTTGAATGACATCCTCAGGTCCTTTACCTATGTTATTTTTTAAATCTACCTTGATGAAATCTTAATCTTTAGAAAACATGGGATGACCATCTACACCATGCTGAAATAATGTTTTAGATTTTGTAGAAACATATTTTTATTATAAAATGAATAAATGTTCATTTTTCATGTAAGATAAAATATTTGGTATACATTACATACACAAGGATTGCATGTGTGAACCTAATAATAATTAAATTCATACATGAATGGGAAACACTAACTAACTTTTCATCTAATTTAGACCTTCTCAAAATTATAAAATTATACAAGAGATTTATGTTTAATTTTTATCTTTTGGACCATGATACTAAAGGTGGAACCAAATAAAGTTTTATATAGTCAGTTTCACAATATAGATAATTCGGTGAACTAAAATTTAGACTCTATTTTGTGTTAGTACTTATGTTACTTAAACATAAATTTGGAAGATCATCCAATTTATTAATTAATAAAATTGTCTATCATAAATGGGTATTGATAACACAAGTCCTAAAAAAATTTAATTTCTATTATAATGGATTAAACAAAATATGATCAGAATCAAATATATATTTAGAGTACATACTTACGTCACATGATGAGGGAGCAATTAGGGATGGTGAGGGTCAATGAGGGAGTGATTAGCAATGTTGAGGGATGATAAATTATTGATTATGTATGATGAGGGATGAGGAAGGAATGATTAGGGATGGTGATAGTCAAGGAAATAATGATTAGGGATTATAAGCCCAAGTGATTAGAGATGATGAGAGATAATGAATGTAAATGAGGGAGTGATTAGGGATGAGGAGGGATGAGGAAAGAGTGAATATTGATGACAAAGTAATTAAGGATGATGAGTTATTAGGAAAGAGTAATTAGGGAAAATGAGGGATAGCAAGCGTCAATGGAGGAGTTATTATAGATGATAAGGGATTGATTAGAGATGACTAGGGATAGTGAGGGTCAATGAGGGAGTTATTAGGAACAATGAGTAATGATGAGAGATTCATCAAGGGTAATGAGGGATGAGTAAAAAGTGATCAAGGATGAGAGAAGGATGATGCACAAGTGAAATTAACACAAAGTGATTATTTGATGCATATAGGTCATTCATATGACCTGCACTATTTCAATTACACCACTTTAGATCAAGTTTAAAATAAGTAGTTTTAAAACTTCAATTTTGACAAACTAAGACTCTTATAAATTCTAAATATCAATCCAAATGGCACAAAAACCTAAAAAATGACTATATGTTTACTAAAATGGATATTAATTCCAAAATTTATGTATTAAAATCCCTAAGTTTAATACCTAGACCTTGAAAATGCCTATGTACTAACTAGATTAGATCTTCAAAAACTATTTTACACATCGTAAGGCATGCATCTATGAGACCAAATTTATCAAATGTAGAGTCACCCTAATTTATTATATTTACTAAAATAAATTTAGAGTATAAGGAAATAAATTTAATAATATAAATGTAAACTTATACTTAACATTTAAAGTAGTAAATATAATATTTTGGCCAAAGTTGGCTTCATGTGCATGTCCACATGCTTTTATGTACAAGATAATAGGAATATGATCACATTATTAATAACACGATCATGTTATTAATAGCATGATCACACTATCTATTAACCAAGATTCACTTTATCTACATGTTTACTACTTTAATATGCAAAATAATAGTAACACAATCACTTTAGTGATTTTATAATAACACGATCACATTATCTAATAACATGATCCCATTACCTATTAATATGATCACATTATCTATTAATGCAATCACATTATCTATTGATGTGATCACATTATACATTAATGCAATCATGTTATTTTAATTTGAATTCAAATCCCATGTATTTTAGTTTGAGAATGGATTGGATTCTCAAGCCAAAGGCTTGGACCTATCAATCTATAGTGGAGTGCAAATATTATGATTAAAAAACAAAAAAAATCCAACTTCAATCACCAAATACACTAGGAATTTCACTATTAAAATTCAAAAACTTAATACCATCATGATGAGCATGCTCTCCTCTTTCTAAAAATATGTTTTTTATAATTTTTTGACTAATTTAAGGTTTCAAAATATGTTTATTTCAAACTATACCTTTTTTAGGCCACTACATGCCACAAACATACATGCCTATACATGTTCATGTAATTTTTATTTCATTGATCCAAGTGTAAAACAAGTTATATGGTCACAAACTAGGCCTAATTCTATGCACATTAAAAAAAATTATTTTTTTAAAGGTTGATAGGCACACCACATGGATGTCTATCCATTTTTTTGGTTAGTTTTCAAGATCTATTTACTTGAAAAATTCATTAATAAAAGTATTCATTGAAAAAATATAAAACATTATAGGTCACAAACTATAAGATCTTATCTAAAATTTAACTCAAGTGTTTCAAAAAAATTTAAAAGTTTCTCAAAAAATGGTTCACGACATGGCCATCTATTTACTCTATTTTCTTAAAAAAATTAGAGTTCCTCTTCAAATTTTAGATGTTTGACCTAGTTATGTTTAACCCTTTTTAAAATGAATTGGTGTTATGGAAACTAGACTTGAAATTCTACATTTCATGTTCTTAAACCATCTTCAAATTTGGAGTGTAAATATCACAAATTATCTATAGAAGTTCATATTTTTAAATTTTTAAGAAAATCATGTCCACAGGTAGGCCACTTTTTGTTTGTCAACTTTGTGTGCTTACCCACGAGAAAGTGGCACTCTACATATTCATGTAGCTTTGTAAATGTATAAATTTCTAAGGACCTTCCTACATATATGGAATTTAATGTTAGCAAAAAAATTTGGATTCAAGCCTAGGATTTTGAAGGAATTCCTTTTAGATGCCACAAATGTTTTAAAATTATGCATCTAGTCAATGAGTGTCCAAGCATTAAGTTAAAAATTATTTTTTTATAGTGGTGTAGACACCGCAAACGTGTCTGCACCTTGGTTCTCCCCCTTGTCCACCTCAAACCCCTATCCTAACCCTTGGCCTTTATATGATTAAAATAACTTAAATATTTTAAAGTGGCCCCCTTTCCACCCCACCCTTGCCACCTTGGATCCTCCCTTGAATCCCTCCACCTTCCCCCTAGCATTTATTATGCCAAATCTCCTCATTATCTTCCCCCCACGCCCATTTAGGCATCCTCATGACCGTTATTCCCATAACCCCTCGCCCGGCGGCGTGCAAGAATGGGCAGAGGCTATTTTTAGCCTCTGTCCCCATTCTGCCACCGCCGACGTCAGTGACCCTTCGACCGACGTCGGCGAAACTGCCGGCGTCGGCAGCCTTCATTACCCCTTTCTGCATCCATTGCAGCCCCTGGACCCTTGAGCTCACAAACGGAATTCTCTTGGCATTTTGGCATTCGTCTCTTCTCCATCTGGACCTCATGCAACAGTAGCAACAGGTGCAAAGGCTCTAGATCATGAATCTCCTCTTGCAACAAGTCTTCTGTGGCTCCAACAACAGCTCTCCCACTCTTCATTCGGCAAACAAAAAGGTAAGCACAGTCTGTTATTTCATTTTATTTCATTTCTTTAGCTTCCAGTTATCTATCTTATCTATTGTCTTCTGCTTGCTGTGTCCTTCCCCTGAGAGGCTGAAAAGCCTTCTCAGACCCTGTCCCCTGTCCATCTTCCTCTTTCCTGTCCCCCTTTTAATCTAATCCCAGACAACTTCCTCATCCCCCTGCCAACAAAGACCCTGCACAGGGCACCCAACCAGACCCAGACCATTCTCTAAACCATTCCAGCACGTCCATAAACTCTGTCTCAGACCCGTCCACAGTCCAGAAACCAACCCAGACCCGACTACAGGCCACAACCCCGACCGACACCGGTCACTTCCCGAACCGACGTCGGCAAGATAACCGATGTCGGCAGATCAGCTAACCGACGCCGGTGACATTTCTGACCTCGGCGACTGTCATCAGCCCAACAGCTCCTTTCAGGTAATCATTTTGTCTTTTCTTTCTTTTTTAATTTGTTTATCACTTCTATATTCTGGCATTCTGTATTTCCTTGATCTTTTATCTGTCTGTTATCAGTGGGTTGACCTCCCTTAAGGAAGTTCTCATACTTCTGGGAACAGGGTTTCGCTTGGCAACCCACCGCCTATCCATCTAACATTTTCTTGTCCAAGTTTTCTTCTTTGCAGGTGTCATTCCTCCATAGCCAAAGAGGAGTGCCCACAAGCATCTGGATTACGGTGCGCGATCTTTATCCAGGTACTTCACATGCCTTGTCCATTTATCTCTTTAGTTTCTTCTTTCTCTTAAATTTGAAAAGTAAATTAGCGATAGAAACATCCTAGCACTCCCGATGGGACCCTAGGTTCCTCCTGGGTTCCTTTTCTTCTTCATTCATTTAGGAGCATTAGGTTCTTACCTTTTCTCCTCCTTCTTTTCTTCTCAATGCCACTATAAGCAGGACTAAAACGAATCTTTCTTCCTTGCATTTCTAGACTAGTCCAACATCATACTCTCAACCCTTTCTCAAACTTGTCTTCATAACAAATCTCACATTTCGACTTGGGCATTAAAACGTATTGCACTTTCATTTCTGCTTGTGCTTGCATTAGTCCACATCTAGTAACTTAAATCCGCATATTGAATAAATCGTAGACACTTGATGTTACACTACCGGACCACATGCACTAAATGAACATAAAACTTACTTGAGACAAGGCCCGACTGGGATTTCATCCCCCAGTGGATACCTTACCCGTCCCGGTGACCCTACTTGGATTTCATCACCAAGGGGGAAGCCCACTCCGTTCTCTGGCGGAGGATAAACTCTAGGCGAGGTATATCTTGGCTAAGCGAGACCAGCTAACCACTGGAATCGTGAAGTGAGGGGAGCCTGCTCCTTAGCACCAGGCCACGTACCAGACCCTAACACAGACTTTGAGCACCTAAAACAAGACCCAAAACCAGCTTTAAACTGCCTTCTTCTAGGACCCTTCTTACAGCCAATCTCCCCAAACATTCATCTAAGGCATAAGCCACAAATTCTAAAGTTAATTCCTAGGATTTATCGCTTAGGCTTGTCTGTCTCTCTCTGTTTTCTTCTTCTCATCTGTTTGTTTGAGTGAGTGAGGATGCTTTCTTCATTGTTTTTCCAAGAATCTTTTGGTTCTCTGGGAGACACAGTCACCGACATCGGTTCTGCCACCGACGTCGGCTTTCCCATGTCACCGGCATCGGTTCTGTCACCGACGTCGGCTTTCTTCTCTTACCGACATTGGTTATCTGACCGACGTCGGCTATCTTCCTTACCGACATCAGTTTTGCAAACCGACGTCGGTCTCTGTCACTGTCCTTTTCTTTCAAAACCAGCAGCCTAAAACCTGTCCCTTCTCTGTCAAAAACTCCATTCTAGTTTTCTGAACTGCAAGAACACAGTTTTTGGAACCAGGACTCTCTTCTTAACCACTTTAGCCAACAACCGCTTCCATCTACCCCGTCCCTAACTAGTCCTATCATGGAGTTCCACTCGGAGACTGAAAGAACTCCTACAGGACCGACCCTGACCCCGACCCCGACTCAAATTCCCATCATCCCTGAAGGGGACCAAGATTTCGAGATATTCTTGGACCTCAATACCGCAGCCCTCCAAAACTATCTCGCAAGAAACCCAACGCGAGACCTTTTGGGTGACATGGCGATGACATCCACACCATTCACCACCCAACCCTTTATGACTCAGCCTTTCGCCTCAACTATTAACCCAACCATGGCCAATACGCAAAGTTTGGCCTCCCCGTCTATTTTTAGACCGACCTCCATCGGGGTTCCATTACCCCCTCAACTCCCTGCAATTCAACCAAGTTCTACATCATATCAGAACTTGATTGTCTCGACCCCTCATACTCTTGCGCCCACAAATGTAGGCGTGCCAACCTATCTTTCTACCAGTGCCGCCACTCAACCACCTTTGGCGGTGCCCAGTCAACCTATACCTTCGACCTTCGTAACGCAACCACCTCTAGCCTCCACTTCCGCCCCTGCGACTAGTCATCCGTACATTGTACAACCGACTATGTCGCACGCCTCCTCTAGCCTCTTCCAAGTGCCTTACAACCTAGGGGGTGCTCAACCTGCCAATCCGTCAGCAGATCTTATCAAGATGCTGATGGATAAAATGTCCAGTCTCGAAGCCTCCATTTCCGGTTTAAGCAATACTTTGTCATATGAGCAAATCTGCAGTGAGCCCATCCATCCTTCCGTCCCCATTCGACCATACCCTAACCATTGGGAGCTTCCTAAATTTGCTCGCTTTCAGAGTAAGGAAGACCCATAACAACATCTACGGGCATTTAGACATGCCTGTTATCTTATTGCCCATGACGATGCGTTGCTTTTACGCACGTTCCCTATGTCCCTTTCTAGCCCAGCCCTTGACTGGTATAGTTCTCTTGCCAGACACTCTATCTTTTCATTCATCCAACTCGCCCAACTATTTCTTGACCATTTCTCAATCAACATCACCAAACAAGTCTCAATCACAGACCTTTACTCTGTCAGGCAATTTGACGACGAATCAATCATCGACTTTGTCGCTCGTTGGAGAGGTCTGATCAACCAGCTCTCCTTCTCTTTGCCTCAACCTGAGCTCATCGAGCTCTTCTCTCGAGCATGTGCCAGACACATCTCTTCTACCTTGCGGATTCAGACATTCTGCACTTTTGACGAAGCTTTCATCATGGCTCGAAAGCTCAAACTCCGCGCCCTTGAAGAAGATAAGGTCAAATTGCGTCATACCAACGCTAAAACCAATGGCCATTCTTCTTCCAGACCTTCTTCTTCTGCCAATTCTGAATCTAAAGGGGTGGCCAACACTGTGGTCGTTAGATCACCATCCTCAACAACAACGAATTACTCCCAACCTTCAACATCTCCAAGCATCACCAAACAATTCCAACAACGGTACATTCAGCGTTCTTACACTCTGCTTGGAGAACCATACGCTTCCGTTTTGGAAAAACTACTCAAGCAGGGGGTCCTCAATCTCCCTCCAATCTAACCACCTCAATTTGACCCTTCAAAATCCATCCCTACATGGTATAGGGAGGCTGACTTCTGTCCCTTTCATCGCGTCCAAGGCCATGACATCGACAACTGCCAAAATTTCAAAAACATCGTCCAAGACATGATCGACAAGGGGGATCTTGTTTTAGATAACCCGAATGCCCCACCTAACCAACATATCGACATTTTCAAACAACCTTTTCCGAATCATCCGCCTACTCAAAACAACATCCAGACTTCGACCAATGACCCCCAAAACCATGACATTCATACAATCAACACTATCTTGCCTCTTGTCCTTGACCAACCTCTTCCATTAAAGGATGAGGAACCTTCTTCTCCTATTAGTCCTCCATCTACCTCTCTTGTATTGGAGGATGCTTTGACCACATCAACGCCATTAAGCCCACCTCCATCCGAAGACCCTACCTTGCCTACTCCTCAACTACAAGTAGAAGGCACGATCATCCATGCCCTCTGCCCACTTGAGGAGCCGCCCTCTCTTATTTCTTCTCCACCAAGAGAAGAACCAGTCTCTCCACCCATTTCAATCAAGGAAGACCCAGTCACAGTTTCCTCTTGCCCTTTGCGTGAGATTCCTACATCTCACTCACCTCCATCCCCATCTAAACCCAAACCCATATCTAACCTCACCTCGCACAACGGTGGCCCTCGACCCAAACCAACGAAGACCACTAGACCTCATCGGAGGACTCCTCCTCCACCTTCGTCATTACCTTCAATCTTGGGCCCACATCCGTCCACTTTAATAAGAGTGCTCCCCACTCCCATCCTTCACGGAGGCACATCGCCTCCATTACTCCCTCATCCCATCAGACATACATCTCATCCAAACCCTCGACCTATGCCTCCCTCACCTCCCAAACCAATGTCACCAACCCTCACTGCAATAAAACATCTCGACCCGTTAGCAGGTTCATATGCCTCCCTCTTACGGCAATTGTTGCAGTCCTCTCGTATCGACCTCCCGCCTCTTAGACAATATCAATCTCTCGGACCTAAACCACCTTGGTTCGACCACACTTGCATTTGTGCGTATCATCGCACGCCTGGACACGACACGGAACATTGTTGTGCCCTCAAGGTTGCCATTCGCTAATGTTTGGAGAATGACACCTCTCTTTTCAACCACATCATCAACAAACCTTCAACACCGCCTCACCCATCACCTCTCGGATCAAGGCCATCTTGGTTCGACAACTCTAAGTTCTGCCATTTTCATCACACTCCGGGACATGACACTGAGCGTTGTTGCGCTCTTAAAGTTGTCATTCGTCAACACCAGAAAAAGGACACCCTTCTCATCAAGGATCCTCTTGACCACCTCTTCGACAAAACATCAGCCCCGACTCATGCCTCTCCAACCTCATCACCTAAATCGGGATCTCCACGCTGGAATACGGTCCCTTTGCCGCCTTTGACCCCCTTATTCGACATTAACACCGTCTATCTGACCACTAAAACTCAACTGACCTTAACCAATCTTTCAAACATTCTCCCTACCCGCTGGGGGAATTCATCCTTCATCCAAACCTCGACCAACTTTTCAACCCAGTCTCTACCACATATCCATCACTCATTTAATCACTCATCTCGACCAAGTGTCCATCGACCCAACCCCCGACCAATTATTCGACTAGTCTCAACCAAACTTCAACCAAATATCAATCAACCAGACCTCTCGACCAAACATTCAACCTTTTTCAACCAACCAACGACAATGTCAACCAACTTCACATCCATCAATCAACGCCTGACCAATCTGGAAAGAGGCAAATGGGGCAGGCTTGCTCCTAATTGACTCGGACCTCAACATACAAGCATGGCCCAGGGTCTTATTAGACCTTAAACCCCTTTTTATGTCTTGCATCTTTGACCTTTCTTCTGTTAGTCGAGTACTTGCCTACTTGACACGTAACTTGAGCTCATCCCTTGAGCAACCCCTTGTCATTGTCATTCCTTTTCCTATCAACCCTACTTCCTAACCCTTGTCAACCCTTTTTTGTCAAGCAGTATTGCTTTGTCCTAATAAAAGGGAACCCTTAAGCTTCTACAGCCTTGTCCATGACTCTAATAAAATAAAATCAAATCAAATCAAAATCAAAATCAAGATGTCAAAACATATCCAAGGTCACAATATCAATTCAAAAAGACAGACTGCTCCCTAGAAGGACAGCTGTACTATCATTGCTGTAGCTAGTAGACTGATCCCTTGAAGGACAGCTACTCAAACATTATATCAAGCAAAAATATAGACCACTCCCTCGAAGGATGGCTATCAAACAGCACTTTTCTTAGAAGCTTCCCGCATTGATCAGCTTCGCAACATGACCACTACATCAAATGACATCTCTATGTAGGCTTCCCGCATCGATCAGCCTGCACCAACAAAAAAAAAAAAAAAAAAAAGAGTCATGGACTTGGCTTGTAGTTATCTCAGGTTCTCCTATAAAAAGGGGCAAGGTTATTCCTGCTCTTAAAACTGGGTTACCCTATCCTCCTCCTATCACCTGCTCAAGGGACTTCGAGCTCACTTTAATGTCAAAGTGATTCGATTACCACCCTAACACCATACTGGTCGACGACATAATGCATGAACGGGGTTTTGGTTCTAATAACCCCTATCTATGCTTCCTTTCTGGTCCTTGTCAATGAAAGAGCGATCTGCCTTTCATCTTTTCTCTACACTTTGGTCACATCAATTGTCGACTCATCCTTAACCAAGCCATTTTCAGCCGGCATCGCCTTGTCCTTTTCACATAGTTTCCATGGACACCAATACACATGGAAACTACCGACCAGACCCAATTTATGTTAAGCATAAACCAATACTTGCTGAAGCATAAATAGACCTCCATTCATTTTTAGCATACATCCATCACGACTATGGAAACTTGCTAGAGATGAAAGACTCTCGACCAATTCTACAGAATACACCATCTGTAGCATCATTTTATCCTCATCTTAGCCTCATCATTTCGACACATGACCAAACTCATCATCGACCATTTTGACCCTCGCGGTCTGAACTACATTGGTCTGAGGCCCTATGACCAGGGCTATGTAGGCAGCACTCAGATACCACATCTTCTGAGGTTAGCTCGACCACCCCCGTTTGTTCGTCTCTTTGATGGACAAACCTTCTCTTCTGTGACTTCGACCAAGACCAATCAATTTCTTTGACCCTTCCTCCCTTTTTAGGGAGAACTACATAGGCTTGAGGCCCCTACGATAGGGGCTATGTAGGCAGCACTCAGTTGACATGGGGTCTTCTGGGGTTAGCTTGGCCACATCCTTTCGTCCATCCATCCCCTTGACCAATGACCATTGGAGATCATGCGTATCTCCTTCGACCTTCCACTACTTCCAAGCCAATGTTGCCTTGGTTGTTTTTGCATGTGTGCTACCTCACGGCTGGTTAGCAAAATTGTCCACAGACCTTATTTTTTTGACCCTTCGCAAGTATAGGATCGCGAGCCAGTTGATCCCTACTACTTGTGGCTTTTTCGTGTCTCTGGGAGCACTTCCTGAGCCCTGGATACCTGGAACACGATGACCATTTGGAGCTTCAGCTTAGATTGAGTGACCCGATCAGCAGACGACTAAATGCTGGGGCCCGATTACTTCAATTTTGGCACTCCTTGACCCTCGACATGCGACAATTTGACCCGACCCTCTCGTGAAGTGGACTACGTGCAATCACGACTATGGCAGCATTTTCACTCACTCTCTTCTATCCATTTCTCTGTCAAATCGACACTCGATCTTCGGTTCCCTTCTCTTGACTATCGCTTTGAGGGGGGAACACCTCATCCTTTTCCTGGGGCAACCAACTCCTGTTTTTGTCTTACAGTTCATCAAGAACAACCAACAAGACAAAAAGGGGCAAATGTAGACACCGCAAACGTGTCTGCACCTTGGTTCTCCCCCTTGTCCACCTCAAACCCCTATCCTAACCCTTGGCCTTCATATGATTAAAATAACTTAAATATTTTAAAGTGGCCCCCTTTCCACCCCACCCTTGCCACCTTGGATCCTCCCTTGAATCCCTCCACCTTCCCCCTAGCATTTATTATGCCAAATCTCCTCATTATCTTCCCCCCACACCCATTTAGGCATCCTCGTGACCGTTCTTCCCATAACCCCTCGCCCGGCGGCGTGCAAGAATGGGCAGAGGCTATTTTTAGCCTCTGTCCCCATTCTGCCACCGTCGACGTCGGCGACCCTTCGGCTGACGTCGGTGAAATTGCTAGTGTCGGCAGCCTTCATTACCCCTTTCTGCATCTGTTACAGCCCCTGGACCCTTGAGCTCGCAAACGAAATTCTCTTGGCGTTTTGGCATTCGTCTCTTCTCCATCTGGACCTCGTGTAACAGCAGCAACAGGTGCAAAGGCTCTAGATCAGGAATCTCCTCTTGCAACAAGTCTTCTGTGGCTCCAACAACAGCTCTCCCACTCTTCATTTGGCAAACAAAAAGGTAAGCACAGTCTGTTATTTCATTTTATTTCATTTCTTTAGCTTCCAGTTATCTATCCTATCTACTGTCTTCTGCTTGCTGTGTCCTTCCCCTGAGAGGCTGAAAAGCCTTCTCAGACCCTGTCCCCTGTCCATCTTCCTCTTTCCTGTCCCCCTTTTAATCTAATCCCAGACAACTTCCTCATCCCCCTGCCAACAAAGACCCTGCACAGGGCACCCAACCAGACCCAGACCATTCTCCAAACCATTCCAGCACGTCCATAAACTCTGTCTCAGACCCGTCCACAGTCCAGAAACCAAACTAGACCCGACTACAGGCCACAACCCCGACCGACGCCGGTCACTTCCCCAACCGACATCGGCAAGATAACCGACGTCGGCAGATCAGCTAACCGACGCTGGCGACATTTCCGACCTCGACAACTATCATCAGCCCAACAGCTCCTTTCAGGTAATCATTTTGTCTTTTCTTTCTTTTCTAATTTGTTTATCACTTCTGTATTCTGGCATTCTGTATTTCCTTGATCTTTTAAATGTCTGTTATCAGTGGGTTGACCTCCCTTAAGGAAGTTCTCATACTTCTGGGAACAGGCTTTCGCTTGGCAACCCACCGCCTATCCATCTAACATTTTCTTGTCCAAGTTTTCTTCTTTGCAGGTGTCATTCCTCCACAGCCAAAGAGGAGTGCCCACAAGCATCTGGATTATGGTGCGCAATCTTTATCCAGGTACTTCACATGCCTTGTCCATTTATCTCTTTAGTTTCTTCTTTCTCTTAAATCTGAAAAGTAAATTAGCGATAGAAACAAGTGGAAGGAAGCATGGTTTGAACCTATTATGGTTCCTTATTTTAATGGTAGTGGTGATGAAAATGAGGAACCTTGTTTAGAGGCTTTGGCTAAGGAGGTGGGTTATTATGTGTTACAAGAGAAGAATTTTTATGTAGATAATTATCTAGTTTCATTGGTCTATAATCCTTTAGTAGGAAAAGGTTTGAAATATCCATTGCTAACATAGAAATAAGGGTAAACACTGGAAATCTCCATCCCCATATTGCCAAACTATGAGATACATAAAGAGGAAAAGATAAAAATGACTTGAAACCCATGAATATGTCTCTCAGATCTCACAAATAAAACCTTATGAGAGAGACTTAGTAGTAGTAGTTCTAGTTATTTTTGTAGGGCAGATGTTCTTGTATAATGTTTTGTCATGTGAGGCCTTTTTCATGCTATATTTTAGTTGTTTTATGAATGTATTTAGGGTTTTCAGTTGTTGTAATTGGTTATTATTTATTTTTGTCCCTTTTCTTTTTATTTCATTTCTAGGGTCAAGACCCTAGTGTACAAAAGCTATTTTACCCATAATAATAATAAAAATGTCACCCAAGTGACATTATCAAAGTCACACAAGTGACGTTAGAAAATTATGAAGATGACATTAGCAAGTAACATTAGGTTTATTTCTTTTGTTGAATTTAGGGAATATCATCTCAGTTTTATATTCATATAATTTAAATTTAGAACTATAGATGGCCAAAATGTGTATATAAAACTTTAAATCTAAAATTAAGGATGAAATTTGGCCTTTTAATTTAAAAAAGTCATGCATGTGATGATAGAAGACTTCCCTAAATGATGTTAGCATGCTAAGTTGGGGTGAGTTTTCTACCAAAATTAAGGTGTATCTAGAAAAATGTTGTATATATGTTAGTTATATTTGGAATTAGGGATGATGTAAAGATGGATATTTGAATTCTAATGTAAATTTAGGGATTAAATGTATTTTTAAAAAATTTACTATTTGTCGAATTTAAATAATCTTTAAGGTGACTTAAAGAAGAATTTAATTACAAACTAATACATGTAAAATGTTTAAGTGATATTAATATAATGTTTGATTATTTGTGTATGAATATTTTTATTACCCAGGCTCCCCTTTCATCCTATGTGGATAAAAAATATATAACATCCCCTTTAAATAATATCATAAAAATGTCTTACGATATAACTAAATTATTCCTAATCTATGGATATTAGAATTCATTATACATCTATAAATTTCTCATATTTATATAAAACCTTAATCCCATTTATTTTATCATGATTTACATCTAGAAACATATAAACCCAACATACCATTATCTTCAATGATGCCATAATGAAAGTGGCGCTCCTAATAACATAATGGTTCTTTTATTGTAGATTAGTATGTTTGCTTTCCCATCATCACCTTTTCTTATTTTGTGACTTTAAAAAATAAATAAATCCACATAGAAATAGCTTCCATAAATTTATTACTATCTCTAGTTAGGTAAACCCAATTTTTCCATCTTCAAATCACTTATATGACTATAAAGGATTCATATCGACTTAAAATTAATCCCAAATTGGTTAGAGGGCTTGTTCTATGACAACACACAAACCAAATATAACATAACCTTTATGCCAACAAGGATAATGCAATAATAGAATTGGACCACGTACTAACATAATGGTTAGAATTTTATAGATGATTATTATTTATTTATTTGACTTCCCATCTAATTTTACATGGATAATTAAAATATACCCTTAAAATAATATTCTAAAAATTATGTACTATATCATGTCTTATGTGCCTAAAAAGTGTCTCTCTGATTTGTTTTTATGAATATCAAACTTAATATCTATGTAAAAAAAAATTATACCACATTGGAAAATTTATCAAATTCAGTGATGTTATAAAATTTGTTGAGATGATGTATTAAAATCCACTCAAGCCATGTCGGTAAATTCACACATGTGAACTTATAAATAATGAACTAGAATACTATCCAAACAAATAAATTACCAATAGGCAAAGCTTGTGAAATAATAACCTATATTGAATCATATTAAATAACTAAAATAATTAAAAACCATGCATGAATAAGCCTCAACTCAAAATTGGATTTGACATATAAAATTCAAAACTATAAAAGTAAATAAAACTCAACCTACTACTTTTAGTAGCTAGTATTTTTAGTAACTTTCACATGAAAGCATGTGCAACTTTAAAAATAAACTAAATACTATAATTAACCTATTAGATGAATTCAAACTGAAGTTCAAGTCTAGTTACAAAATAGATAATTTCTAAATTTTTTAAAAAAACTAAAACTAAAATTAAAATGCAATTCTTGAACCCTCAGATGGTTATGTATGGCCTTTGAAAATATTGAAAACATACCATAACTTGAAGGGTAGGTTATGGCAACATTTCACTTTTTGATATGGCTGTTTTGGCATGAAGACGGGCTCAAATGGATCTATGGATGAAACTTAAAGCCCTCCATAAGTTTAGCCTTTTTTCTACATCAATAAAATTCATGAAGGTGATGTTATAAGGTAACATTAGGATGACCTATATTCTAGTTTGAAGTCAATAGTAGAGTTAGCCTAAAGGTGCCTATTACAATTTAATTTTAAATTTTAAATTGAAATTTAATAGTTGATATTTTTTTTAATGGAAAATATAATGAATCTTAATGTAGTTTAAAGGCGACTTTAATTATATCTTAAAACATTCATAATTATGTATTGATAGTATTATAATGGTAAATTGTTTGTGAATGAATATTTTTTCTTACTCAAAGTCCCCTTTCATGTTCTACTTCTTGAAATATCAAAATATCCATTTATAATAAGATTTTATAAATTTATTATTATCACAAATGAAACATTCCTTATTTTTTAATCTTTAAATTACTTATGTTACTCTAAAATTTACATATATACATAAAACATTAATCCTACAAGTATTATATGGATTGGTTAGTAGCAACATATAAAACCAACACCCTATCTTGAATATTAAAAAGGACATATTGGTAGAGGTGGTATGTCTCCCTACTAATGTCCTATTTTGTGAGCATTCAAATGGAGAATTTCTATAGCTATCAGATTTCAATTTGTGGCCATGTAGTTTTTGGCCAAATGGAAATTCTTAGTGGTGCCCTTGAGTGGGTTTGTCTTATTTCTCAAGATTAGACATGTTATCTGCAATGAGAGGGTAATTATTTGATCTAACTTGATGCATTATTTGGTTTCAACTTACATCCTTAGAAGGTTGTGTTATCCACATCATAATTTCAATCTTGGTTGGTATTAGGTTCTTATTTGGTGAATTTAATTTGAGATGCATTTTTTAGCCTCCACCTATGGTCAAGATCAATTGATTACTCTATTGTCTTGGCTCTCTCTGGTTACATTATGGTCATAGATTGTATTTTATGGGTCTCATGGGAGGATCTAGTGGTTTAATAAAGTTTTTATCACTGTGTTGAGTAGGAATAGTTTTTTCCTTGATAGAATGGGAAAGAGGTGTTTTTAGTTTCAATGATTTCCCTATCCTATTAGGGAAAATTACATTTTAAAAATAAATATGAAATACCTTATTTTTATCCTTAAGTGAGAGGGCTTTGTGATCTTGGAGACCTGGGCCTCCTTATGTGCCCATACTAGTTATGGACCTAGACAAATTATGGAATATTCTATTTTTAAGATGGGTTCTAAACCCTTATGGCTAGTATCATTCACCTACTTTAATTTTATAAGTTACATGTTTGAATTAGGTCCCATAGGGGACCCAGAAAGGATTTATATTTATTTTTTGTATCTAGATATTTAGACATCTAATTGTGTCCAAGTTGGCTCATGATCTAGTCAAATCGATCTATTGGTCTTATGAGACCCTTTTGGTACTCTTGAGCCCTAGGCCTCATTTAGGTTTTCTTATTCAGATTTAATTTTTATACCTTTTATCTATACTAATTATAAAAAGGTTTGGGTCTGTTGGGACATTGAAGGTTTTTTGGGAGATCTGGACCTCCTTTAGTGTTTAGGCTAGTTTTCAACCGATCAAAAATTGGTTCGTTTGTCCATTGGGAGACCCAAAAGATTTTTCAAGACCTGTGCCTCTTTCTCCATTAGCCCAAGCTAGTTTTTGGTCCAACCAAAACTAAATTATTGTTTCCTCAATAAAAAGTGGTAGTTGATCCTTATATTTTTGAGACTTGGGCCGCTGAGTCTCCCTATCCAGGCTGGTTTTTGGTCTAGTTTAAAACTAGTTAGTGGCTACATCATTCAAATTTTCTAGTTGCCTTTTCTCGGTCTGGTTTTTGATTCATCTAAAATTGGTTGGTTTTCACACCAATTATATGTGGTTGATGCTTTATCTCTTATGATCCTTAATTTTTTATCCATTCTATTCTTTTTCAATTGTTTCCTTTTTTAGCAGGGTCCTTTTATTCTCCTAGTGAGTTATTTCCTTTTCTATCTCATTTTATTTAGGAGTGGGGGGTGGAGCCCTTGATATGTCTATGTTGGTACCCACACTAGTCAAAGGTGGACTTACTTTGATCAAAACATATAAAACCAATATATTATTGTTTTTGGTGATGCATGATGAAAGTATATTTTGGCTAACAATATAAGTTATTTTATTATAGATGGCAATGTTTTCTTTCCCAACATAACCTCTACTATTCTGTGATAAATAAAATATATTATAATAAAATACACCTCCACAAATTCCTTATCATCTCAAGCTAGAAACATCTAATTTATGCATATTAAAATTTCTTCTAAAATTCTAAAACCTCATACATAAATAGGAATATTCCTCCCACATTGGTTAGAAGGTTTTGTCTATGATAACATAGAAATATAATTTAAATATAATGTATTATGACACTTATCCCATCAAGGGTGATGTCATAATGGATTTGGACCTCTTACTAATATAATGGAGGATGTTCATTTTCTTGGCATCCACTCTCCTCTTAAGTTGCTTAAAAAATCTTTAAGAATATACTTTAAATAATATTATACTTACTATTTCAAGTTTAATATTCTTAATTTATGTGCCTTTTAAATGCACATATAAATGGTTATATAAATCCTTAAAACATATCTCCTTATAATAAGATTAAAATAATATTTTTACTATGTCATTTTTAATATGGGTTAAAAAATTAATGTGTCTTAGAATTTCATCTACAACTCTAAAATTATTCATATCATATTTTTATCACATAATCCATTGATTTAATTCATATAATTAAAAATAAATCAAAATAATAAATAATAAATTAATTAAATTATTCATTTATTGATCCACATTTTCGATAGATGATCTCATCTTCAACTGGAAGATAAAATCATAATAAAAATATTTAATTCAACTACATAAATGAAAATAATGTGATTAATATGTTTATCTTTTTTGATAGAATTATTAACCAACCTTAACTTAGGTAAAAGGTTACCATACATATGCGATTTAAAGGTGGGATTCAAAGGAGCATGCACCAAGTTTGTATGTATCCCAATTTTAATTATTTTTCATTAATAAATGTTTAAGTTTTGATTTTTTATTACAATATTAATAATTATTATGTTTGAATTTTCTAAGAGAGGATGGAGTCCAACCCATAAATGTACAATATATAAATTGATTATAAAATAAATTTGAACATTATTTATAGAATTTATATAGTTTAATAATAGTTTATGTTTAATGATTTTATATAGTTTATCTTACGAATAAATGTTTCCTTAGCCATAACAATTTATGTAACTAATATATGACCAAGAATTCAAATGGTTTTGAATAATACATTTTTTTATGTGGAAACATTTTTTCTATACAAAGTTAGAATCTTAATTGTATCTCTTAAGGTGGTTAAATGGAATAAGTTTTCCTTACATATAGTGGAAGCATCAAATTACTATTTTTGAATATTTCACTATCTTGTGAGTCCCATTTGCAACCTATAGAATTCAATACTAGGATGTCCATACAAACATTTCTAGGGGCACTAAAAGGGTTGTAGTTTGACTAGTTAGGATGATAGTTGATTATATCCATCCACTAAAGTACAAATCTCTTTAGGTACCCAACAGAAAGTGTCAAATGGTTAAGGATAGGATTGTGTCCTGGGTGACTTTGACGGCATGGATGCCCCTTACTCATGGCTGCTTAACCGAAGGAGCTCAATGATTTAGATTTATATCCATCCACCAAAGTACAAATATCTTTAAGTACCCGACACAAAGAGTCAAATGGTTAAGGATAGGATTGTGTCCTAGGTGACTTTGACGGCATGGATGCCCCTTACTCATCACTGCTTAGCCGAAGGAGCTCAATGATTTAGATGTATGCTTACTCATCATTGTATATGTTTATTTTTAAAATATGGGTTGAGATGTCAACATTCTATTTAATTCATTAATTTAATGTGAATATTACCTATTGAAGCATGCCAAAAAAAACATTTTGAGATGGAGACCAAGAAACATGGATGAAAAACAATATACATGAGTTTGTTGAAGAAAAATATGTTAGAATAGGATTTAATTCCTAGGAAATTGTTACTACCCATATAAATGGGGATATTTATGGTATTTTGCAGTGCAAGCTTTATAAATTATTACCTAGCATGGTATTCAAGGCTTGAACTCTACTATTTTTGACCTCATAATGGAAAATATTGAATGCAATGAAGTAAAGATGCAAATATTAAATAATCTAGATACTAAATGAACACATGCAACTAGCCACATGGTAAGATGGACTATTGATATCTACATATCTAAAAAAAAATCGCATGGATGTGTTCCATTCGAAACTGAATACAAATTATTTATGAGATGAATAAGAAGAATTTTTAAAATAATTCCAATGTTCTTTATAAATGGAATAACTATGACTATTAGGGTTATTCCCATTTAGGCAATGCTTATCAGTGCCAAACAACTTCAAAGAATGGTAGTATTAAAATTGGGTTTAGTTGTGGATATGTCAGTGAGAGCGATGCTACTTTAGGTTAAGATCATCGTTGGGTTTAATATAGATGAACATGATGACACTAATGTCTCCGATCAATCATGACTTTATGACTTTAGTTCTATTATATTAAGATGACTTTCTCTTTGTTATTGTGTTTAATTTATCATTGTGTTTAATTCATTACTCTTTCATTATATGTTTAAATTATTTTTACACTCAATTTTTTTATTTTTGCCTTCAAAAAATTATACTTAAAAAATCATATTAAAATTGTTTTTTATTTAAAAAAATATTAAATTAAAATGTACATTAGCATTATGGGTATATAATTATATATATAAATAATTATTATATAATCTATAACATAATTTTACAATTAATAATATTACATACATTTAATTAACTAAAACCTTGTTTATTTTAAAAAATTTATTTAAAAAATATATTAAATTATACTGTACACTAAGTTATCAATATAAAATAATGTTGATAAAATTATACAATGAATAATAATTGTTATAAAATTTAACTAACTAAAATTTTGCTTATTTTTAAAATTTTATTTAAAAATATATTAAATTAAAATGTATATTAACATTCTCCGTATATAATACTAATTGTTATTTAATCTCAGAACTTTATAACTAATAATATTAAACAGATTTAATTAAATAAAACTTTGTTTATTTTTTAAAATAATCTATCTTTTATTAAATAAAAACAAATGCTATTGAAAATATTTTTTATCTGCTTATTTTCGTTTATACGCTGTAGATTTACTATCTGCTTAATACTTTTAGTTTTGTGATTTCTAAATTTGGAAAGTCCTAATAAAAGTATTTTTTATTTAGAAAAATATTGAGTTAAAATGTACATTAAAATATTTAATTATATATATAATAATATAATTTTATAATTAAAAATATTAAATAATTTAAATTAATTAAGACTTTTTAATTATGTTTAAAATAATTTAATTTTAATTAAATAAAAACAGTTGCTTTTGAATATAATTATTAAAATTAAATCCAGATGTACTTACGTTGCATGCATTTTTTAAAACATGCAGTCCAATCTACTTACGTCGCATTCAGTCCAGACGCTATTAAAAACATTCAGTCCAAAAATTATAAAAAAACATTCACTCCAGATGTACTTACGTCACATGTACTTATCTCCTCTGCTTATCACTACAGATGTATTATCAACGGCTGAAATGCTCGCAATAACATTCAGTTCCAAAGTTTTTTAAAAAAAACGTTGTTATTTTCATTTATACGCTGTTTAATCTTGTCTGATTTCTAAATTTGGATTAATGCATGGATTTGAAACTCTATATCTTGGTTCTTCCCTATTTCTTTTTCCATTACATACTTGGTGGAAAAAACGCAGCACAGTAGAAATGGCCACAAAGAAACGGCTGATATCGAAGCTTCCAACTCCGATTTCAATTCCAATGAGACATAATCTACCTGGGCTGGTGCAGGTACGCAACATCGAAAGGTTTTGGGCATTGTGAATTCGAAAGATTTGGAATTTTGGGAGAGGGCAGCGAGGGCTGTGTGCACAAGGTCCTCCACTGCAAATCGTCCTCTTATTACGCTCTCAAAGTGGTCCGCCTCCAAGATGATCCCTCCTTTGCAAAACAAATAATGATGGAGACGGAGATACTCAAGATGATCGATTCCCCCTTCATTGTCAGATGCGAGAAAGTCTTTGAGGATGGCTGCAACATAAACTTTGTGTTGGAATATATGGATGGAGGCTCTCTTGCTTCTTTATTGAAGCACATGAAAGGAATGACTGAGTCCTTCTTGGCTAAGGTTGCTGCGCACGTGTTGCAAGGATTGACATACCTTCATAGTAAAAAGATTGTGCACAGAGACATCAAACCCTCCAATTTGTTGATTAAGAAGAATTCAAAACAAGTGAAGATTGCTGACTTTGGGGTGAGCAGGATTGTATCCCAGCCTACCGATGCCAGCTGCAATTCATACGTTGGAACCTGTGCTTACATGAGCCCGGAGAGAATGGACCCAGGTAGCTATGGTGCAAATGGAAGAGACGATGGTTATGCAGGAGATATTTGGAGTTTGGGAGTAACATTGTTAGAATGCTACACGGGTCATTTTCCCTTTCTCGCCCCAGGAGAGAAGCAAGATTGGGCTACACTCATGTTCGCCATTTCCTTAGCGGATTTACCATCTTTACCGCCGAGTGCATCCCCAGAATTCCAGAGTTTCATTCATTGTTGCCTGCAAAAGGAAGTTAGCAGGAGATGGACTGCTAGTCAGCTCCTCAACCACCCCTTTGTCAACAGATTTCTTTAATGATGTTTTGGGAGCGTCCACTTAATTATGTATTATAATCAATTAGCGTTGGCCGGACGTCATGGAGTTGATGATTTGTAGACATGAATGTTTTAATTTATGATTGTCTTTTTCAATGTTCTCTCCTCTCTTTTTTAGAAGTACAATTTTTTTCATATGAAATCGACAATATTATTAGAAGGCTTGGGTCACATTAATTATGAGGATTGAATGTTTTATCACATTTCCGTTTGCATGAGATGAGAACAATGTGAAAATATATTATTAGAAGGCTTGGTCTTAACGATAACTAATATATTGTCTTCTTTATATTAAGATGGCGATGTTTCAATAATAGTGGTTATTAACGATAACTAATGTTTGATGAATATATTTTTTGTTTAAACTTTTTTCTTTCTCTTGTGGCATACAAAACTTGAAAAATCTTTCTAAATATGCTTAGAAACTGAAGTCATATATATCTAATCTGTGCATCCTAAAACTGTTATACGAACACAGCGGGTGATTTATTATGAATGAATATGTTGCCTTGCTTGTCCTCTTTCTTTATTTATTTATTATAAAATATAAAAATCTTCTTAAACCATGTTTTTGAAAATGGCTTACAATCTCAATGAAGGCTTGATTTGTGGTAACATACACGTATTTGCTATAAAATATATAATAATTATTTAATTAATTATAAAACAAACGTTTATTTACTTGACTTTCTTTAATATTTTTTAATTTGAAATTTTAAAATCTGTATCTTACAATTATTTTTACAACTCTAAAATCTCCCTATAACATGACAGAATAAACTAACATCTGCATTTTGTTAATTGTAAACATTTGTCATTTATACGAAATGTCGTTGCTACCATTTTTGTTTTCATTTATTCATTTTCAAATATACAGAATTCTTTAAAACTAACAATTACGTTTTGGTAATCATAAACAGCCATTTATGCTAGCATGAACTTTGTTCTTAAAGGTTACAATTGCGTTTATTTCAGTCGTTTTCTATTACTTTCTTTCGTTACATAGTTCACTAATCAGCAGGAGTGGAAAACAACCAGCATGGACACAATGAAATGGCTCTCCTTTTATGTGACTTAAAATCTTTTTTTCATGTTTAAATTGTTACATGACTTAAAATTCGTAGTATCTACAATTAAAAAAATATACTTTATCACGTAGTGGTTGGAAGTTTTATTTCATTATAACATACAAAATTTAATTTTTATAATATAAAAATTAATTTAAATATATAATTATTGATTGGTTTCAAATGAATATGTTTTTTCTTATTTAAATTCGTTTTTTTTAAATATAATTAAAAATTTATAAAAAAATCTATATAGTAAACTTTAAAAAATTAATTGTCTCATATTGTGTAACATTAATTTGTAAATCGTGTAGTTGCTTTTAAAATTTTAAAACCCTCCAACTTGCTAAAGAAAAGTTTTAAGTAATGGATATTTTAATATTTATCATATTATAGGTGAATAGTTTTAGATTTTAAAAAAACTTGAAATATATGAATAATAAAAGAATTCTAAGGAAAAACACATAGTTTACTACTAGTATAAATATGGTTTAGTGAATTTAACAACTTTATAATATATATATATATATATATATATATATATATATATATATATATTTCATTGATGAATGTTAAATTTTATGTTTTTATTAAAAAAAATTCTGAATTAGAGAAAAATATCCCCTAAAAATACAATGCTACTAATATAAAGGTTGATTCCTTTGAAAATAGTATTTTGTCTTATTCTCCATCCCCTCTCCTTTTATGTGGATTTAAAAATCTAAATGAATCCTCTTAAAATAACCTTATTAAAATTAGTTGCTGGTTCAGGGTGCATACACCTAATCTATGCATCTTGTAATTACTTCTATTATTTTAAAATTCTCATTTATACATCAATTTTTATATATCACATTGTTCGGAAGGATTAGTCCTTGAAAACATACAATCTAAACATACCAAAATATTTATGCTAATGGGGATGATGACACAATGGAAGCATCTTTCCTATGCCAAAAAATATAGACTATTTAATGTATCCCTCTAAAGTCACTTTTAGGTAACCCTTCAGTTGGACTTAAAGTTAAATTTAGGAGGCATCACTATAAGGTGACATTAGGATGTCTTAAAAACATATAATGTTAAAAATCAAAGTTGTGAATTTATATAAAACACTATGGTGATTTTGGAGGTGACATTAGAGTGATTTTAGTAGGAGATGTAATGGGCATCTTTAGAGGCAGTATAAACTTTTGTTTAGAGACAATTCAAGGTCTTTTAAAAGTGATGTTAGTAATTTATCACCATCTCCAGTGGGATGGAATATACAAACCAAATCATTTTATAGATGTGTCATCGTCTCATATTAGTGCAACAAGAACCTACATAGCCAATGGGAATTTATCAATCCTTTTTGCTTTAGTGACCTACCATGGGTCATTGTAATATTCATGTTAGAGGTCATTGTTGTTGTGTGTGTGTGTTGTGTGTGTTGTTGTTGTTGTTGTTGTTGTGTGTGTGTGTTCTTGTGTGTGTGTGTGTGTGTGTGTGTACATACATACATACATATGCCTTGATCAAGTCATAATATAGGGGTCTAATTAATAGATTTTTCTTTAAATTTTTAACATGACTTTAGTCTCCTATGTATACATATATATGTATGTGTGTGTACGCACGCGCATGCGCATGCGCACACACACACACACACACACACACACACACACACACACACACACACACACACACACACACACACACACACACACACACACACACACACACACACACACACACACACACACACACACATGCCTCAATCAAGTCAAGTCATAATAGAGGGGTCTAGTTAATAGAATTTTGTTTCAATTTTTAACATGACTTAGTCTCTAAATTATAGTCATATTTGCTAAATTCAACCTAATTGTGACCATAAAAGTAGATTTAGAGCTCAATTTCTGTTAATTAAGTCCCCATATTGAACCAAATGCTAGATTAGTTAAATAAAAGACATGGTATAATTGTGAGCACATCAAAGAATGTATGTTGATATGATATTATAGTCATTTAGGTTGATATAAAGAAAAACTACTACTACCCCCTTTCCTATTGGTCAAAATCTATCTGTTAAAAAATGTACTAAGATAAGAGGAAATCGATAATGTGTGCAAATTTCCCTATGCAAGCATTATTAGATGCCTAACATTAGATCTCAAATTTCATATATAGTGGGAGTTGTAAGCATATTTATTTTTAATCCTAGGAAGAAATATTGGAATTGTTTGAAAAGGATCTCAAGATATGTGTATGGCACTTCAAAGTATGTTATCTACTACAAAGGAAGCCCTGGTGAAAATAATACAATTCATGATTAAATCTTAGGTAAAGATTGATATGTGTTCATGTTAATGACTACACTATAGTGATGATTATTCAAATTATTATAGAATTCATGATTACATTTTAGATAATATTATTGATGCATCTGAATCCTCAGGTTCTTGGTCCATGAGATTATTGCATCTTGATTGTGAAGTTGAGAGAGAAACCTATTATGCATATGATTAACATTTATATGGGGATGTTGGTTAGCTTTACTCCACTATTTAATGTGCTTCAACATAAAAATATAATATAAATTTTTTATTTATCTATCTTTCTTATATATTTTTTGTGAATTTCTCTAGTGCTTTCCTCTATAGTGTCATGTATGGATTTTGGGTTCATAGTTATTACTTTTAGTTTTTAATTTATGTATTTACTTGATTTGTTCATTAATTTATGTTCCTTATTTATTTTACATTTATTTTTTTGATTGAATTTTTAAGTTGCCTCCTTCTTTCATGATATGGATTGTTGCATCACTTTTCTATCCCCTTGGTTTATTTATTTATTATGCTTCTTTGGGCATTTCCCTTTTAATTGATGCCTTATACCCATTATGCATTAAATTATGAGGAAGTTATAGGTTTATATGAATTTTATTCTTATTACTTCCTTGCACTTTTTCCCCTTGGCTTGTGTCTTTCTTTCATTTGCTTTATTTTGCATCTTGGCTTGTTTATTTATTTATTTTACTTTCATGTATTTGTTTAATTGTTTCATGATTAAGTTATATATTCTTCTTATTCTTGGTTTCATGCCTCTTGTCTTATCTTTTACTCGGTTCTATTCTTCTAAAAATGATAAAATACAAAAACTTAATAATATAAAAAAAAACAAATATTTATTTTATTTTATCTTTAACATTTACATGTTGCACATTGTTAGATATCATGATTATCTATTTATTGATATAGGATTACATATACATGTTACAAACATGATTATCATGTTATTATTTATGTTAGTTGTAAGATATATATGTTACATATGATCATGTATTTAAAATTACTTTGTAACTTTAAAATTCTTACATTTAAGTATCCTCAAGTGGAATTTTGAATAGGGTTGTGCTTTTATCATTCCTACTTTCCATTTTCATATAGAGATTTATATAGTTTTTTATACATATCTTTCTCTATCTTATATTAGTGTGGTTGGTTACATGGATGCAATGTGAATATTTTGCATTTTGTCTCATTTTCCTATGATTTCTTGATTGTCTATTTGTGTATACTTGTGATTTTGTATACTTTTGCACATTGTGTTTCATTTCTTGTCTTGTGTTTTATATATAAGATCCTCTAGTTTTCATGTCATGTTTTTAATAATTTTAAAGGTAAAAGGTGTTGACAAGTCCCTCAATTTTGAACAATGGATAAAGAATAGTAAACCATAAAGGGACAAAAAGAACTACCTCTTCCAACAACAAAGAAATAAATTGTAGTGGCCAAAAAATAAGATCTAACAAAGAACTTATGTAACTAATATCAAACCTAACAAAAAATAACAAAAAGATAGCATGAAAAAGACTTCTGAAGCCAATATTTTCAAAAAAAGTTGCTACTCAAAAAATTCACTTAAAGTCTATCTTAATAGATTTCCTTTTTGAGATCTAAAAGACTATTTATCCTTTCCTTTTTACCTCTTTATTTTTTCCCATATTTTCTCTCTAACTTCCACCCATCCCCATCTTATGGATTTGGAAATATGGTGATGGATAGTTCTAAAGCAACCACTGACATTTGAAATAGTAAAGAATCTATTAAGCATTCGCTTAATAATGGGGTAATAATTGATAAGGCTTCCACACTTTTCTCCATGTGGGTTTCCAAAACCACCTTCTGAATCTATTCTATATGCTTTTGCATTATTTTTTTTGGTTTTAATGGAAATAAAGCCTTCAATCTAGATCTTCTTACGTCACATGAAATCAAAAATATTGTTAGAAGGCTTGGGTTACATTTATTATGAGGTTTGGGTCACATTGATTGGAAGGATTGGTCTTTGAAAACATAAAATCTAAACACACCATAATATTTATGCTAATAGGGTTGATGTCACAATGGAGGAGTCCTTCCTATGTTACAAAATTTAGACTATTTAAAGTCTCCCTCTAAAGTCACCTTTAGGTAACCCTTAATTCAGATTTAAAGTTATGTTTTGGAAGCATCACTTGAGGGTACCATTAAGTTGTCTTAAAAATATATGATGTTAACAATCAATGTTGTGAATTTATATAGAACACTACAGTCACTTTGAAGGTGAAATTAGGGTGATTTTAATAGGAGATGTAAGGGTGTCTTTAGAGGAAAATACAACTTGTATTTAGAGGTGAAATTCAAGGTCTTTCAAAAGTGATGTATGTACTTTATCACCATCTCTAGTGGGATGTAATATACACCCCAAATACTTTTATAGATGTACCACCATGTCATATTAGTACATTAAGCACCTACGGAGGCCACAAGAATTCATCAAAAATGCATCTTTCCTTTTTGATAGAGTGACCTACCCACGGGTCACTATTATATTCTTGTTATATGTCAGTTTATTAAACATGTGTGTGTGTGTGTGTGTGTGTGTGTGTGTGTGTGTGTGTGTGTGTGTGTGTGTGTGTGTGTGTGTGTGTGTGTGTGTGTGTGTGTGTGTGTGTGTGTGTGTGTGTGTGTGTGTGTGTGTGTGTGTGTGTGTGTGTGTGTGTGTGTGTGTGTGTGTGTGTGTGTGTGTGTGTGTGTGTGTGTGTGTGTGTGAGTGTGTGTGTGTGTGTGCGCGCGCGCGCGCGCGTGTGTGCGCATGCGTGTGTGCATGTGTGCATGCGCGCATGCACGTGCACTTATATGTATATGCCTCAATCAAGTCATAATATAGGGGTCTAATTAATAGAATTTAGTTTCAATATTTAACATTAATCTAGTCTGACTTATGGTCATATTTAATAAATCTAACATAATTAAAACCACCTAAGGAAATTTAGAGCTCAATTTTCCCTAATTAAGTCCCCACATTGAACCAAATGCTAGATTATTTGAACAAGGGACACAACCTAATTGTGAGCACATCAAATAAAGTATGTTGAGATGATACTATAGTGATTTAGGATGAAATAAATAAAATATATTACTACCTCCTTTCTTATTGGTCAAAATCTATCCTCTAAAAAATGTACTAAGATAAGAGGAAATTGATGACATGTGTAAGGTTCCCTATGTAAACATTATTGTATGCTTGGCATTAGATCTAAAATTACTTATATAGTGGGATTTGTAAGCATATTTATTTCCAACCCTAGGAAGAAATATTGGAATTTTTTGAAAAGGATCTTCAAATATTTGTGTGGTACTTCAAAATATGTTATCTACTACAAAGGAGGACCTAGTGATAATAATACAATTCATGATTAAATCTTAGGTAAAGGTTGAGATGTGTTCATGCTAATGATTACACTATAGTGATGATTATTGAAGTTATTATATAATTCATGATTACATTTTAAATACTACTAATGATTCATCTGAATCCTTGGGTTATTGATCCATGAGATTATTGGATCTTGATTGTGAAGTTGAGTGGGCAACCTATTATGCTTATAATTAACATTTATATGGGGATGTTGGTTAGAATTACTACATTATTTAATGTGATTCAACATAAAAAACTAATATACATTGTTTATTTTTCTATCCTTCTCATATCACTTTTGTGTATTTCTCTAGTGTTTTTTTTATAGTGTCATATATGGATTTTGGGTTCATCATTATTAGTTTTAGTTTTTTATTTATATATTTCCTTGAGTTTTTCATTTATTTATTTTCCTTTTTTTTAATGTTTTTGCTGGAATTTTTAATTTACCTTCTCCTTTCATGATTTGGTTTGTTGTATAACTTTTCTAGACCCTTGGTTTGTTTTATTTATTATGTTTCTTTGGTATTTTTCCCTTTTAATTGTTTTTTCCCATTCTAAAATAATATATGTTCTTCACAATGATGACAACATATATTATCTAGGTCTTATACCCATTATGCATTAAATTCTGACAGAAGTTATAGGTTTGTAGGAACTCTATTCTTATTACTTCCTCTCACTTTTGCCCCTTAGCTTGTGTCTTTCTTTATTTTGATTTATTTTGCTTCTAGGCTTGTTTTTTATTTGTTTTGATTCCATGTCTTTGTTTAATTATTTAACAATTAAGCAATATCTTATTATTCTTCGTTTCATGCCTCTTGGATTGTCTCTTGATTGGTTCCATTCTTATAAAAATCATAAAATACAAACACATGATAATATTAAAAAAACCAAACATTTATTTTCTTTTATCTTTATCAGTTACATGTGGCACATTTTTAGATATCATGATTATCTAGTTATTGATATAGGTTTACATGTACATTTTAAAAATATGCTTCTCATGTCATTATCTATGTTAGTTGTAAGATATATATGTTGCATATGATCATGTATTTACAATTACTTGGCAACTTTGCCATTCTTACATTTAAGCATCCTCAAGTGGAATTTTTATACGGGTAATTGTTTTATCTTTCCTGCTTTCCATTTTCATATGGAGATTTATATATTTTCTTATACATATCTTTATTTAGCTTATTTATAGTGTGGTTTTTTACATGGATATAATCTGAAAACTTTACATTTTCTCTTATTTTTATATGATTTATTGATTGTCTATTTGTGCCTTTGTATGTTTGTGCATTTGTGTGTCATTTCTTGTCTTGTGTTTTATACATATGATCCTATAGTTTTCAAGTTTTTTTTTTCCTTTTTTTTTATAATGGTAAAGGTAAAGGTTGTTGGTAGGTCCCTCAACCTAGAACAATGGAGAAAGAAGAATAAACCTTGAAGGATAAAAAATAACTACCTCTTCTAGTGGTAAAGAAATAAATAGTAGTGAATAAAAAGCTAGATCTGGCAAAATAAATATTGTAACTACGATAAAAATCAACAAAAAATTATAAAAAGATAGCATGAAAAAGGCCTCTGAAGCCAATATTTTCAAAAACAACCATTGATCAAAAATCTCACTAAAAGTCTCTCTTAATCAATTTTTCTTTTGAGATTTGAGAGAGATATTTAATGGATTTATTTCCTTTTTACCTCTTCTTTTTTTCCCTTAGTTTCTCACTAATTTCCACCCATCCTTGTCCACCATATTTGTAAATATGGGGATGGATAGTTATAAAACAACCATTGACATTTGAAATAGTAAAGAATATATTAAACCTAATCCTAATAATAGGGTAAGAATTGATTAGAATTTTTCACTTTTATCCATGGGGATTTACAAAACCACCTCTAAACTCTATTTTATAGGCTTTTGCATAAATATTTTTTATTTTAATGGAGACTAAGCCTTTAACCCCTTCCGATCAAGCTCCTTCACTATAGTCTTCCCACTCAGGACAAAGTGTTCCATAGGAATTTATGGAACGATTTTTGGTTCATCTTCATTTGAATCAGACCTTCCACTATTAAATGCTTTACATTTGCATCTACCCAAAATGTATTTATTCTCTTATGTTTCATTTTAGGACAATCATTTACCAAATATCCTATGAGGAAACATCTACAACATCTAAATAGTAAGCCCTCATAATTTATATGTTAAACCCATGTCTATTCTTCAAAAATAACTCCACCTAAGCTAGGAGTTCTTTAGAAAGATTAACATTAGATATAAATTGGGAATCATTTTAATGGCCATATTCTCTTGTCATTGAATCTATATACCAAAATTATCCAACAACACTACCATTGGATTTAAAAACACTAGCATTCCAAAATTGTAGGGGTAGATTTGGCAGTAACAACCAAATTAAATTTATATTAAACATTTTAGTGTGGGGATTAAAACTAGAATGCCATGGTTTGGGCATCAACATTTGTTTATCCAAGTCCCAAGAGTGATATAAAAACAAAGTATTTTTCTATTACAGAATTAAAAACAACAATGAAAATACCTCTAACATAAGGTCATAGCTTGATTCTAACTTCAACTAGAGTTTTCCAATTATAGGTAATCCAACCATGGAGATATTGAGGGGAAGGCCAAAACCCTTAAAACTCATGGATATTTATATATTCAACAATCATCTCTTCCACTTCCATGATCACATCAAGTACTCTATTTTCAAAAGTGATAATGGGGTTAACTTTAGCGAGGGCTAAATACTTGACCATGACCTTTTTTGAGGTTGCATCTACATAGGAAACATATAATATAGGTTGGCATAACCTTGTCATATCCATCACCTCCATTAACATAGGGTCAAGGTGTTTTGATTATGTATGATTGATTTATTATTCACTTTTGATCGCTTTTCTATTTTTAATGGTTTCACTTTTTTTATATGGTTACATGTTTGTGTGTGGTTACATTGATTGAGTATAATTTATGCTATCATATTTTTTTGTCATGATCTATATCATTCATTTTATTTCTTAAATTTTATTATTTTTGAGCCTACATTTCCATGGTTTTTACCATGAAATTATTAGGGCATGCATACTACTATTGTGTGCTTCATTGCTACATCTCTCCTTTCTAAGGGCATATGGTGACATTGGATCATATCATTTGTCCCTTAATTATACTATTAGTATGCTTATCATATATGGATTTCCATTATGGGAATAATACACCAATGTGTCTATCTATCCTAAATCTCTTATTGTCACATAATGTTATTCAGTTATTTTAGTCTTAATTAGGTTACTTTATTTGATACACTTATTGATATATATATTCCAAATTATGGCATGTTGTTATAGTGTAGAATATCACATATCCCTCTTTATGGGGCACCATCATGTCATGTCACTTTCCTCTCCCTTTTGTTTTATACCCTTAATTTTTGTCATTTGGTTTTAGCATATCATTATTGGCTTACATGCTACTATTAAGCTTTACATGATTACATATTTATATGAATACCCAATTATATTTTAAAAAGTGCTTTTAATTGTGTGTGTGTGTGTGTGTGTGTGTGTGTGTGTGTGTGTGTGTGTGTGTGTGTGTGTGTGTGTGTGTGTGTGTGTGTGTGTGTGTATGGTGATGAGCTTATTGGATGGTTGTTATAAATAATAATAAAGGGAAGGTCTAGAAGGTATTATAACATTTGAACATGACCTTTAGATCTAAAAATTAAAACCATTTAGGAGGGTCTTAAGGATATTTTATCTCTTATTGTTAGAGATAAATATTACATTATTAATATTGGTATTAGATAATACTAATTCCTCCCATAGCACTTATTTTTTACCTACTTTTAGTCAACTATATTGTATATATGTTGCTCAATTTACATGAATAAAATATTATAATTTCTCTATGTACAATCTATTTACGAGTATCTCCAATCAGCCAACAGTCTGGTATCAGAGCCTTCTATGATCCTGTGCATGTGAACAATGAGAGTCTGGAAGAGGAAAAATGTTCCAAATGAGATTCTATTATTGTCTCCACAATAGATGGTATCGAAGAAGTAAATAATATCATCCCAAATTGCATGAGATGTTAGCTCCAAAAAGATCCATTATAATCCATTGACTCAGGCTTGTTATTTGAAGAAAAGTTTTATGAGGTCTGTTGGATGCAATTTTTGTAGTCCTACTCAGTCATACTGTTGACATCCCTATCATGTGCATCCAATTTGCCTCAATTATATCTACTCCATTCTACTAAATTTTCCAATGTTTTTGTCCATAACTCCACTATAATCATAGTGGACATGTCAATTCCTGGTCAAGTAAAGACTCTACCTTGTCAAATTTATATAGATTGGGACATTTCTATTATTATTTAAGCGTCCATTTTGTCTATACAAGATGTGCTTCTCTTTGATTTTGAGTGTTCCTCTATCAGATCTGACTTTGATGATTTTATTTCTATGAAACCATTGGTCTCACCATTATGCACATATGACTATCTTAGCTCACCCAAATACATCTTACTCCTATTGTTCCACATATGTAATTTTCTCACATGAATTATCTACCAAATATGCCATGAGTTTTATTTATGGATAAATGGTTGCATCTTGTCGTAGTTATCATTAAATGAGAGTATAAGTTTGTATTTCATTACATGGTCATTATTAATAGATGTTAATTTTTTTATATCTTTGGTCCATATTAGGATAAAACATAATAGTTGGTCTATTTTTTTAAAAAGTTTGTTAGTTTATTAGGTTTATGAATCTATTTCTATAGTTTTGTTATTTATAGGTAGTTCTTTATGGTTAACAGAATCGTTATTATGTCAAAAGATTTGACAAAGAGTTATTGAGTCATTATCAAGTTATTATTAGAATATTTAAAAAGTGTTTTATTTTATTATAAGAAAATTATCAAATATGATAAAATATTAAAGTTAAAAAATCATCTTCATTATAGTTAGTTGGGTCTATTGTCAAAATCAATAATGAGTAAAAGTCTTCGAGTCAATAGTTAAGTCATCCATATTAAAAGTTAAAATTTAAAAAATAAAGGACATACTATCAATTGTATGGAACATCCTAAATCAAACATCAAATGTTTCAATCTTGTGGGGGGACCCCATTCCATTCAAAGTGACATGTAATTGAACTTTATGACTTTATTAGCTGAGTGAGCAGAATTATGTACTGGAGGCTAGAGGATAAAAGGAGGTTGGAGGACAATTCACATCCTCTCATGAGCCACATATGATGAGGTTGTATCATTGTTATGGTGACACTTTTTAGTGTGTTTGTTTCATGTTTTGCATGGTGTGATTTGTAGTATGTAGTGTATTTTTCAATAAAGGACTCTCCATCATTTTCCAGTTTGGTACCTCCTGATGAAGAACATTGTGGGAAGAAATAACATTAAAGTAGTGTTTGGTTCTTGGAAAAGGTTTTATGGAAATCTAATAAACCATTGAAGTGTATAAAATAGTTGAGAACTCCTATCACCTCTAGGTTCATGGTCAACCTATAGCAAAAAACCATATGGGTTTGTGGTAATCCAAGAAAGCACTAAAGGTGTTCAGTTGAGAGATGTACTCCTATCACTTATAGGTTAGTGTTCATCCTACATGGAAAAACCAACATGACACCAAGACCATGAAGCCATGAAGATGGCATGCCACCTCAAAGGTGATCATCCTATGCAGAGAGTGTGAAACCTTTTTGTTGTGTTTGAATTAAAGGGGGGTAAACTATTAGGAATATGATACTTGTAAAAATAATGTAATAAGGGGAGAATGTTAGATATAAATATTAAATTATTATTATTGGTATTAGATAATACCTATTCCTCCCATATCACTAATCTTTTGCCTATTTTTAGTCAACTATATTGTATATATGTTGCTCAATTTGCATGAACAAAATATTATAATTTCTCTATGTGTAATCTATTTACGGGTATCTCCAATCAAGAAACACTTATTTTATTATTTTTTTCTAATGTTATGTTATTGTTTTACGCCTTTTTGGTGTGTTGTACAGACTTATTATTTACTCTGGTGTGTTTGGCCAAGCCTATCTATTTATTATATAAGCATGTTTCATTTTACACCAATTGTAAAGGAGTTTCATTGAGCTAAATTTATTTTATATTTATCTCTAATGTATAATGGTGGGATCCCTTCAAAATATTGAGTTTTACCAATAGTTTAAAAAAAATTGAGATTGGTGATTTGAAGGAACAATTCTCATCTTAAGAGGGATCCATACAGTCAACTTATTCTATCTTTGGTTACAAGGTTACAAGTTTATAGGTTACAAAATATATGTTTTTTTATTTATTCAAAAATAAACATACTTCCCATGTAATGGGTTAGTAGGATCCAATTCTCAAGTTATTTTTTATGTTTTATCTTCATTGTTGGTGAATTGGGGAAATTGAGCCTCATTTTCAAGTTCAAAGTTTTAGAGTTGATAGAATGGTTCACATACTACCAGGTGTATTCATTCCTTTTATGATTTATTTCATTGAATTACATTATTACCATTTTATCAATGAATTGATTTACATGTATGCATTCACATTTTCCTAAAGCTACACTCAAGTTATCAGCATTAGAGCATCGATAAGTTTATTCCAAGGAACATGTTATTTTATAAAACCTTCTAAGATATATGCACTCATTGTAATTTACTTAGTGATAAGTGTATGAAGATAAGGAGATAAAAAGTAGATATTTTCATCAAAATATGTGGTATTTAATAAGATGCATATGATGTTTAGAATAATTCATTCAAACATTCTATTTTCAGGCTTGGTAATTATGAAGCCTAAAGCACATACATGCAATAACACATATGCAATCTTTATTTTATATATAAAATATTTAAGGAGATTAATTTTGCCTTCTCTTCAAACCATGATTTTTTTCAAAATCCTCCACTCACACTTCCATAAATATCCATTTTCCATGGAAATTTTTTCTTGATATCTCTTGAAAACTCATTAAATGGGATAGTAAAAAATGTCACATAGGAAAAGAGGTAAGCAGACTTAATTTGTACCACAACTAAAACCAAATCTATTATTTTTTTGGGATTTTCATTTTTTCTAAATCTATTCATTTTTTATTTTATACATCCCATGAAATCCCTCCATATGTGTAATAGATTATGAAAATTGAAGATAAAGAGAAAAATTGAAAAGACTCTCCTAACCCTCTATTGGCTAGAAGTTTTGTAAAAAGAACAAAATTTCATATATTTACTCAATAGTGTCTAAGATAGAGTCCCTCCCATATTATCAGTTAAGGTATCGTGTATTAAAAATAACATAAACATATATATATATATATATATATATATATATATATATATATATATATATATATATATATATATATATATATATATATATATATATATATATATATATATATATATATATATATATATATATATATATATATATATATATATATATATATATATATATTAAAAATTGTTGTTTATGGGATTTTTTTGTATTAGTAGAAAGGAAATTAAAGAGGATTAATATCCACTTGTGAAAAATAAATATTGGGGATAAATACTTGAGAAGAAAGTATAACATGTATAAATAAATAAATTCATACTTTATTTAAATTTATCACATTTGGAGTGATTTACAATGGTGACATTTTAACATCCAACATTTTTCAATGAGAAAGAACCAACTATAAAGTTGAACGAATGAAAACATACGAATATACAAATTAATGAAGACATCTAAGGCACAAAGTTATCTGAAAATATATTTATATTAATTTGTGGAAGAGATACAAAGTTTTCTTGCTCCATTTCTTTTTTTTCCAAAAGTTCCCTATATATCAAAAAGTCTATTAACAAATGGCAAAACTTATATTTATAATGAAATCTCGTATAACCAACTTGTAACCACCTCATAACCACTTTTGAAGTAGATATTCCATTTTAAATTTTAATTTTTCATATAATAATTCACAAAACCCCAATTTAATATTTTTAAAATTAAAATATTATGAAGAAAAAGTGCAATGCGAAAATAGAAGAAAAAAGGTATAGAGAGAGTTATGAAGTCTTAGGAAAATAGAGAAGACTTGTCTACTTGAGTATATTTTTGCTTTATTGTTTCAATATCTTTCTATTCTTCAGCGTGTAATAATGATTTTATCTTATATGTTTTGAACAATTACACTAGAAAAACCATCCCTTTCTATTTAGGGATAAATGTGTTTGTTGTAAAAACCAACACACCTTCATTATTTCATTCATTTCTTTGTTTTTCTTTAAAAAAATGGAATTTTTTTATTAAATTCAACAAGCAAAGAAAAAATATAATTTAGCTTACCTATTTCCTCAAGATTAAAAAAAATTGTCTATAAATAGCTCCTCTTTAATCATTTTATAGAATTGAGCCTTAATTTTTACTACTGGATGTAATCTACTTTTATCTTCCTTGAATAAATTACAATGAATGGCTAAGATATTTACTTGAATTTAAATATTAAGATCATCACATGTTTTTTTGAATTTTTAAAAAGATTTCATATCTTATTTGAGAACATTTCTTTTTCCATTGTGTACTATTGAACCAAATGTGAGAATAATTCTCCTCCACTTTGTTGAACCCCTATTTAAATATGATAATTTAATCATCTATGAAAACAGTTTCTTGAAGGTCTCTAAAAACATTTTTCCATATATTTCCTCTTTGACTCGATTATTTATATCTACTTTGAATTCAGTTTGATCATCTTTAATCAAATCATATGTTTTCCTAGCTTCTTCTATGAACCTAAGCCCATCAATTGTAGTTTATTATAGCCAAGTGTATGTGACTTTCATGTAACTTTGGTACTTGTGAATGTTACAATAGTATCTTTATCAATAGTAAATTTGATGCAATTTTTGGGCCAACATGCAGTGATCATGAAGCTTCTAAATATAATTTCTATCCACATTCACAAACTCCAAAAGGATCCATTTTTGCCTTTACCTTTATTTATTGGCATGTAAATGGCATATAATGAAGTAGTGCAATAGAAAACTTTGGCCACATGAAGATTGACTCCACTATAGATAATTTCCCTTGATGTTCCCATTGCTATAGACATTACACAACCCTTTATGAAGACATCTACACTATTGGATCAAGGGAAGAATAAAGCTCTTACAAGTCCTAGATCACCTTCTCCTCTAAGAAGGAATACTCGTAGTTAGAATGCCTATTTAGACGATGCCCATGTTCCTTTAATTATTTTAGAATGTTAGTGGGAAAACATTCAAACTAATGAAAAGGAGTTTTATCAGACTATGATCACAAACATGGCTGGTGATCTATATGAAAAAGAAGAAAAATAATTCTTCTTTTGGAAAGTAGTGCATATAGTCCAAATCCAAAAGAAGGTGCCCTCATATCTATGGGTAAAACTTTCATCTTTCCTATAATCTATTATTGTTGACACTATGGTCAAAGAATCCAAACTCTAGAGAATACAAGAAGAAATTACTACAGAAGGAGGATTTGGTGCTTCATCTTAGTTCTCACAGATCGATCCTCTTACCGAGATTATACCAACATCTCTCCAATGCAAGCATCACAATCTAAGGTGATACAAACTTATTGCTAAGGAGGGTAAAGAGGAAGTCACACCTTCCATCCAAAAGCCTATAGAATCTCTAGCATATGTAGGGGGAATTACACCATCAATTCATGAGGACTCACCTAGCTCTAGGCATGAGAAGGTGTTGTGTGTCATGGTAAATAGTGCATAGATCTATTGTTGTTTCTTATTCATCCAAATCAGATGAACCTCTCACTGATATTTAATAGGTGGCATTAGATGGACATATGCATGAGGAAAAATAGGCTACAAAATAAGAATCATAATGAGCTATAAAGCACATAAAAATGAAAGAAGAGAAGAAATAGTAGAAATAAGAAGCAAATAAATTGGCTTTGGAGGAGCAACATCAACAATGACTATGGATAAATTTCCATAGTAAATAGTGTAAGATGTTTAATTAGAATTGGACACCACCATCCTACCAACACAGATCAAAAACATTGAGGCATGGTAGAAGAAACTCTCTAAAGCCAAGGGAGTGTGTAATAAGAATCTCTTTGAGTTAATTTTATAAATGTCAAACTTAATATTTATGTAAAAATATTTATCCCACATTAGAGAACTTATCAAATTCATTGAGGTGATGTTAGAAAATTTGTTTATATGATGTAATAAAATCCACTCAAGCCATGCTAACAAAGTCAAACATGTGAAATTATAAAATTCATGAAGGTGATGTTAGTAGGTGACATTGGGGTGACCTTTATGCTGAATTTATGGCCTCTCTAGCTCAATCTCATATTCATTTAATTTTAAGTTAGTATTAGCATTGGCCTAAATATGCATATCAAAATTTAATTCTACGTTTAATTTTGAAATTTAACACTTGATTTTTTAATGGAAAATATAATGAGTCCTTAAGGTGACTAAAAGGTGGATTTAACTGTCATTTTAAACATTCATAATTATGTAGTGCTAGTAGCATTATGGTAAAATATTTGTGAATTAATTTTTTTTCTTACTTAGAGTCCCCTTCCATGTTCTACTTCTTATAAAATGATAATATACATTTAAAATAAGCTTTTAGAAACATATTAGTGTTTCAATTGAAACATTCCTAATTTATGAAGCTTTAAATTATTTTTGTGACTCTAAAATTTACATATATACTTAAAACCTTAATCCCACATTTCATAGAAGGCTAAGTCAGTGGAAACACATAAAAACTAATAAACCATGATCTTTGGTGATGCCATGATGAAAGTGAATCTCCTAACAACAGAAGTTATTTTATTGTAGATGATAATATTTTCTTTACTAACATAATCTCTACTCTTTTATGACAAAAAAAATATATTAAAATAAAATAATCTTCCACAATCATCTCAAGTTAGAAACACCTAATTTTTGCATCTTCAAAGTTATTCTAAAATTCTAAAATCCTCATATGTACTTAAGAGTATTCCTCCCACTTGGTTAGAAAGCTTGGCCTATGACAACATATAAATTTAATATTTAATGATACTTATGCCATCTAAGGTGATGTCACAATGGAATTAGACCTCTTACTAATATAATGGTTGAGTTTCTAAAGATGAGAATGTTCATTTTCTTGGCATTCACTCTCCTCTTATTTTTTATGGGTAAAGTGGAGTTTTTTTTAAAGTTAATCTAACATTTTATAATGGAGAAAAAGATAAACAATGAAGGCCCAAAGAATCTCCTCTACCAGTGGAATAAGAAATAAGATAAAACAATTATAGATTTGGCCTAACATGCCAAATTAAATAATAATTCTATCTAACACAAATAAAAACCAAATATAGCAGTAAAATAACAAAAACCTAGCAATGAAATAAGAGGTTAAATATTGTTAAGGACTTTCAAAATGGATTTCCTATGAGATATGAGGTTCAAATTCATAGGTCCATTCACTTCTGGCCCTTCTTTTTCTTCTTATTATTAACAACCATACAATCACCACCTTAAGGAAAGATAGGAATGGCTAATTATAACACATTAGTTACTTGGATATTCTTTAATGGAATTTGATCCATCACCTCAACAGTTTAATATAATTATTCCTTTAACAAGGCTCTATTTGAATCTAATTACTTATCCTTTACTAGAGATTCCATATAAACCTCACTATTTGTTGGTCGAGATCTGAAGCATTTTCATTACTTCACTTGCGTTATCTGGGTTTGAATCCTCTTTAGAACTTTCAGGTTTCTCACTATCTGAATCAGTTTGTGGGTGGAGTGGGGGTGAAGAGGGGGGGTCCTTCCACCATGAAATATAAATTTTATGATTATCCATAGCACAAATAGTGGCTACATGCCCTATTTCCAAACACTTACAACATCCAAATGGTAAACCCTCAAACTTTACATGTTGTTTCCAATTATGGTCCTCAATATTTAGATCAATATATGGAGGAAGATTTTCAAAAATATTTAGATTAACCAAAATATAAGAAAATTTTGAATGTTGCATTTTTTCTATGCAAGGTTTAATGAGAATAAATACCCCAAAGTATTCCATATAGCTCTAAAGTAATAATGAGTACAACACATGAAGTGGAGATGAGGTAACCTTGATCAGATTGGCATGATGTATAAATATTATTTAATTGGGTCAAAAGATGGATACTAAGGCTTAGACTATAGAATACTTTGATTCCAAGTCTAAAACCTATCTTGGAAAATTTCCTACCTATCCTTTACAATATTAAATACAATAACAAAAAATCCTTTGGCACAGGGGAAGAATTTAAAATTACCTTCCATAAAGGCTTCTATTTATGCTCAACCCATACCTAAAGCTCTGAAAATGAAGGCAAAAAACTAGTAAATGTATAGAAGATGCCTCTACTTAATAGCATCTACTCTCATTTAAGGATCTTCTTCAAAAGCTTCCCTTCAAAATTGATTGAGGGGTTAGAAGTAACAAGTGTAATAACTCTCCTAGATCATTTTTTCACCACCTCAACAAAATATTTTCCCTCCTTTGTAGGCATGAAAACCACATCAACAATAGTAGATCTAGTTTATTTTATGAACCCATAGTTGCATTCAACTTCTAGGCTAAAACCCTAGTTTGAAAACACTTAGTTGGAGGTATCTAGATACAAGTCACCACCCTTGCAGTTGTTTCCCCTATTTTCCTAGTCATAGATATGGTCCTTCCCTTTCTAGGATCCTTTTCCTTAGTCATTACTTTCATGACCATTGCTCTCTTCACATTTCTAATAGATCCATGTGAACCTTGTTTAACTGCCTATAAAATTACATCTCTCATGATGATATTAACCTTGGACTCAACATTTGAATGGTTTCCCTTCTTTTCATCCACTCTCCTCTTGTGTTTCTTAAAAAAATTTAAAAATGTCCTTTAAATAATATTCTTCTGGATATTTCAATTTGAATATGCTTAATCTATGTGCCTTTGAAATGCTTGTCTAAATCTCAGATCTTTGTATTTACATCAAACACATTATTTTACATTGGCTAAAAGTGTTCTTTGTCAATAACATATAACTCCAATACACCATGATGCTCATGATAATATGGTTCACACCAAAATGGATGTGGTATTCCTATTAACATAATTTTTCATTAGTTGAATATGAATATGTTTACTTTTTAATTTTTCTCTTTTTTCGTGGTTATATAAATATTTAAAAACTATCTGTTTATAATAAAATTATAAAAATGCCTTACTATCTCATTCTGAATATGAGTTAAGATTTTAAATGTGTGTCTTTAAATTGCATCTACAACTCTAAAACTAGTATATTATATTGCTATCAAATAATTGATTGTTTTAATTCATGGAATTAAAAATAAATATAAATAATAAATAATATATTAATTAAAATTATTCATTTATTGATCCATTTTTTTGATATATGATCTCATCTTCTACTAGATTATAGAATCATAATGAATATAGTAAATTCAACTATATAATTGAAAATAATATAATTATTATTTTTAGATTTTTTGATAGAGTTATTAACCAACCTCAATTTAGGAAAAAGGTTACCATACCTATAGGTAGTGTAGGATTCAAAGGAGCATGGACCAAGTTTGTATGTATCACAATTTTAATTAGTTTTCACTAATAAATGATTAAGTTTTGATTTTTATTATATATAATATTAATAATTATTATGATTGAGTTTTCTCACAGTTGATAGAGTCCAACCCATGGAACTATTATATATAAATTGATTGTAAAATAAATTTGAACATTATTTATAGTATTCTAGTCGAATAATGATTTGTGTTTAATGATTTTATATAGTCTCTCTTGTGAACCAATGTCTCCTTAACCATAACACATTCTATAACTAATATATGAAGAATAGTTTAAATTTTTTTTTGTGGAAACATTATTTAATATACAAATTTTGAATCTTAATCACATCTATTAAGATAACTAAATGGAATAATTTTTCCTTACATTTAATTGAAGCATCAAAATACTATTTGTGTAAAATTTACTATCTTGTGAGTTCCATTGCAACCTATAGAATACAATACTAGGATGTCCAATAATTTACTATGATGTACTATTGATACCTTATTTAAATTATTTTGGAATTATTTACTATGATGTACTATTGATACCTTATTTATTTTTAAAATAATTTAATTTTTAATAAATGAAAACAATTGTTTTTGAAAATATTATCACTATAGAAACATTAAGTCCAAAAGTTTTTAAAAATCTATTTTTTTTTAATACATTGTTTAATCTTTTCCATTTTTATAGGTATATAACTATACATATAATAATATGGAATTAAAATGTACATTAACATTGTAGGTATATAATTATACATATAATAATAAAAATAATATAATTTTATAATTAAAAATATTAAATAGTTTAAATTAATTAAAAAAATATTATGTTTAAAATAATTTACTTTTATTTAAATAAAAATAATTGTTTTTTAATATAATTATTAAAATTAAATCCAAACTTATGTTGTATGCATTTTAAGTTGACATATAATTTATCTCCTCTGCTTATCATTACAAATGTATTATTAATGGTTGAAATGCTTGCAATAACATTCAGTCCAAAAGTTTAAAAAAATGTGGTTATTTTCATTTATACATTGTTTAATGTTTTCCATTTGTACAATTTCTAAATATGGATTAATGCATAGATTTGAAGGTGCATAGATTTCTAAATTTGGATTAATTCATATATTTTGAAGGAATCCTTTTTAGATGTTGTAAATGTTTTAAAAAAAGGCATATAGTCAATGAGTGTCCAAGCATTAAGTTAAAAAAAACCTAATAATGGTGGAAAGAAGCATGGATTGAACATATTACAGTTCAAAATGTGAATGATACTAGTGATGAAATTGAGGGATAGATTTAATCCTAAAAACCCCTTTGGAAGTTACGAAGTAGATGTAAAAATTGAGGAACTTTGTGTAGAGGCTTTGGCTAAGGAGGTGGGAGATTTTGGTTTACAAGAGAAGAATGTTAATGCAAATAATTTTCAAGTTTCATTGGTTTAGAATATTTTATTATTAAAAGGTTTGCTAGATCCATTGCTAACAAATAAAAAAGGATAAGTACTAGAAATCTCCATCCCCATATTTCCAAACTATGAGCAATAGAAAGAGAGGAAAAGATAAACAGGACTTAAAACCTATGAATATGTCTCCTATATCTCACAAATAAAACCCTATGAGAGATACTTAGAAATAGTAGTTCTAGTTCTTATTGTAGGGTAGATGTTCTTGTTGAAACTTTTGGCATGTGAGGCCTTTTTCATGTTGCATTTTAGATGTTTTATAGATTTAATTGGGATTTTCAATTGTTGTAATTTGTTGTTCTATCTTTTTGTCTTTTTATTTTTGTTTCATTAATAAGTTCATAAACTTGGTTTAAAAAATCTATTTTTACCAACAACAACAACAATAACCACCCAAGTGACATTAGCAAAGTCACACAAATGACGTTAGAAAATTCATCAAAGTGACATTAACAAGTAACACTAGGATGAATTTTTTTTTGACTTTAGGGAATCTTGATCTCAGTTTTATATTAATAAAATTTAAATTCGGTAATATAGATGGCTGAAATTTGCCTATCAAACATTAAATCTGAATTTTTGGATGAAATTTGGCATTTGAATTAAGAAAAGTCACACATGTGATGCTAGAAAACTTCGCTAAGTGATGTTGGCATCCTAAGTTGCGATGAATTTTGTACCAAACTTAGGTGTATCTAGGATAATGTTGTATATATGTAAGCTATATTTCACATTACAGACTATGTAAGGATGCATATCTGAATTTTAATCTAAACTTAGGGATTAAATGTGGATTTTGAAATTTTATTGTTTGTAAAATTTAAGGAATCTTTAAGGCGACTTAAAAAAATAATTTAATTACAAATTAAAATGTTTAAGTGATATTAACTTAATGGTTGACTAGTTATGTATGAATATTTTTCATTACTTAGGTTCCCCTTTCATCTTATGTGGATCGAAAAAATATAGCATCCCCTTAAAATAAGATCATAAAAAATGTCTTACAATCTGAATTAGATTATTCCTAAGCTATGAATCTTTTAATTCTCTATACATCTATAAAATTCCTATATTTATATAAAACCTTAATCCCACAAGTTTTAGAAGGTTTTGCATATAGAAACATATAAATGCAATATACCATTATTTTCAGTATACAAACTAATGAGACATAATCTGCCTGGGATAGTGCAGGTACACAACGTCGAAGGTTTTGGGCATTGTGATTTGGAATGGAAAGAATTGGAATTTTGGGAGAGGGCAGCAAGGGCTGTGTGCACAAGGTCCTCCACCGCAAATCCTCCTCTTATTACGCTCTCAAAGTGGTCCGCCTCCAAGATGATCCCTCCTTTGCAAAACAAATAATGATGGAGACGGAGATACTCAAGACGATCGATTCCCCCTTCATTATCAGATGTGAGAAAGTCTTTGAGGATGTCTGCAACATACATTTTGTGCTGGAATATATGGATGGAGGTTCTCTTGCTTCTTTATTGAAGCACATGAAAGGAATCAGTGAGTCCTCCTTGGCTAAAGTTGCTATGCGGGTGTTGCAAGGATTGACATACCTTCACAGTAAAAATATTGTGCACTGAGACATCAAACCCTCCAATTTGTTGATTAAGAAGAATTCAGAACAAGTCAAGATTGCTGACCTTGGGGTGAGTTGGATTGTATCGTAGCCTACTGATGCCAGCTGCAATTCATATGTTGGAACCTGTGCTTACATGAACCCGGAGAGAATGTACCTAGGTAGTTATGGCGGAAATGGAAATGGAACTGATAATGATTATGTAGGAGATATTTGGAATTTGGGAGTAATATTGTTAGAATGCTACATGGGTCATTTTCCCTTTCTCGCACCAGGACAGAAGCAGGATTGGGATACACTCATGTTCGCCATATGCTTAGGGGATTTACCATCTTTACCACAGAGTGCATCCCCAAAATTCTAGAGTTTCACTCATTGTTGTCTGCAAAAGGAAGTTAGCAGGAGAGGGACTGTTGCTCAGTTTCTCAACCACCCCTTCGTCAATAGATTTCTTCAATGATGTTTTGGTAGCGTCCACTTAAATATGTATTATATGCAATTAGCATTGGCTGGACATCATGAAGTTGATGATTTGTAGACATGAATGTTTTAATTTATGGTTGTCTTTTTCAATTAGCGTTGGATTTGTAGACATGTATGGTTTAATTTAAGGTTGTCTTTTTCAATTTTCTAAACTTTTTTTCTTCCTTTTTTTTTTTGGGTTGGGGGGCGGGGGCGGGAACGGTTGAAGTATAAGTTTTGCATATGAAATGGATAATATTGTGGAAGTTGAAAAAATTGAAATGACAAAATTAAAATTAATTATGAGGATTGAATGTTTTATTGCATTTTCGATTGAATGAGATGAGAACAATGTCAAAATATATTGTTAGAAGGGTTGGTTATCCAATATATTATGTTCTTTAAATAGGATAATGGCTCAATAATAGTGGTTTTCCTACTTGATTTATTATTCATGAGTATGTTTTTTGTTTGACCTTTCTTTCCCTCTATTTTGATATATAAAATTTGAAAAACTTACTAAATATGCTTATGATCTCAAGTCGTATATCTGTACATTCTAAAATTGTCATACAAATGTCATATACTATGATCCTTGTGTTGTTGAGGATGATCCCAGAATGGAAGTTGCCCTCCTACTAACACAATGATTGATTTATTATGAAATAATATGTTGCCTTGCTTGTCCTCTCCTTTCTTTCTTTTATGGATTAAAAAAAATTTAAAATCTCCTCAAAAATCTTCTTAGAATAATGTGGAAATATATTATTAGAAAGCTTGGTTCACAAAAACATATAAATCTAATATATTATGTTTTTTATATCAAGATAACGATGCCACAATAATAGTAACCTTCTTTGATGACGTTTTTACTAACTAGTTTTCAATGTATTTTAAAATTTTCAAATTAAATTTATAAAAATAATGTGTTACAAAGTTTATAAAAATATTTTAATTAATTTTTTTCTTTGATTAACATGACTACATTTTTAATTAAACTTGTCTTTTGGCGGACTATATTTAGATATACAATATTTGTGCGATAAAAAAACTTACTAGTTTCATGTGTGTGTGTGTGTGTGTGTGTGTGTGTGTGTGTGTGTGTGTGAGAGAGAGAGAGAGAGAGAGAGAGAGAGAGAGAGAGAGAGAGAGAGAGAGAGAGAAAAAAATAGATAATTACTAATGATAAGAATGATAAGAATGAATGTGAAGATATCAAATTAATTGTATGTTACAAATATACATCCAAAAAGTACACCAAAAAGAAAGAAAACCTAGAACCTATTGGTTGACTATTCAAAAGAAGAATTAAGTTTTAAATAAAATTATTTAAGGTGACACTCAAACCTCCTTATAATTTTTCATTGTTTTAAGGTGTTTTAGATCATAATAAATGGAGAAACCTGAGATGTCACTCTTGCAAATACAAATACCATATTATACTTCATTAGAAAAATAGAAAGTTGTTTTCCTCTACATGTTTACTATTGAGAATTATCTATATTATGATGTTTATAGTATATATATGAAATACAAATATTATGGAACATATTTTATTCCATAAAATTCTGATCTAATTTGTCCCTAGTGACATACATAAAAATAAATATTCAAAATATTAATAAATATAAATAGATATAAAATTATTGATTCCATACAAATTTTCTAAAAATGAGAACTTGTGTTAAATATATCCAAAATCTAAATGGACACTTAATTTGGTCAATTTCAAAAAATTTAGAAAATTCAAAAAAATGAAAATTTCAAGAATTATTCCATACTAGGTTAATCTTCCTGTTCATATCTAGGGTTTTGAAAACAAAGTCTCCCATTTTTATTCCAATTTATCATGTAACAATCCATATTTCAAAACCTATGATGTCCATCATGGTAGAAACAACTCATCTCCTCAATAAGGAATGACATCAGCCCCTCATTATCATTTGCCTACCCTGTTTGGCTCTAATAGTAGCTACATGCAGCTCTAAGACCTTGCCAAAATAACTTCTTTTGTTACCTAAATGCTATACATCCAATTTAATAAATTTTTGGAATAGTTTGATGGCATAGGAGGGTTTAATGGATCCCATGAACTAACCAATGGATTAGTTAGTGCATAGCCCTAGGTCATGAAACCAGATATCAATACTAATTGTTGACTATTTTGACCACAAGTCAAAATAGGTCAACCCCCTTATAGTCCAAAACTTTAATATGGGTCTAATAGGGTTGTATATGGTGTTTCATGGTGCTATTTAATGTCATTTAATATTTCATCACCTTGGTCATAGTCAATTTCTTTCCTAAAGTCATTATATGTCATTTAGGGGTCATATTTGAGTTATTTGTGAAGTTGGTATGGTTTTATAAGTAGTAAAAGTTTTCAAAACTTCCTTAAAACATTATTCACATCATTCCATATCATATATTCCAGTATTGAATTGAAAATATTGTAGGTGTTAACTGAAATCAAGAAAACAAGTGGAAAAGAAGGAGTTTTTTAAGTTGTATGGACTGTAGTGGAGTGTGACACATGTGTAAACATTTTGGTATGACTATTAAAATTTAATATACTCGTTTTAATTCTTTAAATTCCTTTTAAGTGCCAAAATTATGCTAAAACCATTTTATCTCTTCATCGATCCACTAGGCAAGCAAAACTAGTCAGTAGAGTTTTACTTGGTACTACTAGTAGGAGGACTTCCAAGTCAAATGTTCTTGATGGTTGATATTAAACTTGGTCAGATTCATTTTATTTTTTTTATTTCAAGTATTGGCTTCTTATACTTTATGAACCATCCTTAACAAGTTGACTATCTTTTTCTGCATACTAATCTCCACATCCTATAGGTTTTGCTCATGTTTGAGAATGTTTATATAATCCAGCTAATGAAATGGATTAAATAGGATATAGATTATATTAACACATTTTTTTCATATTTTCTTTCAATTTTATAAGTGTTTTGATGAGTTCAAACCTCTTAGGTTGTATATGGACTATGCTAGTGAGGTTGCAGTCAGTTTTCATCAATTGTATAAGGTCTCTTTATCTAAAATGGATTCAAGCCTATGTGAAATTATTTTTCATGAATCTCAAATTTCATGAAAATATCCTTTTTCCCAAATTCAGTCTCTAAATCTAGCATCATATGAGTTGTAGTCAAGAAAGATAGTCATAGTTAACTTCTTGCATTATTATTGTACACAATCAGCTAAATGACATGTTTTGAGATCTGATCATGGTCATGAAGGTGTAATGTAAATTTAAAGTTGTTGATCACATCCAAATATCATGAATAAATAATTTGAAACCTCTCTAATGTTAGACAATGGATTGTGATAGTCATTTCTCTAGGACACACAATCATACGCCATTGGTATGCACCTATAGGTGCCTCAAAATAAGGATATCACATTGAAATGGGTGTTAAAAACTTGTTTGAATTATGTCAATGTTGTGAACATTCACTTGAATACCTTTGATAAATTTGGGAGTTTATTTAATACTCATACACCATGTACATTGTGTATGTTTCCATTCATTGCCTTGACTACAACTATACCAACACTTATAAGAGATTGAGAACATGGAGTTGATAGTATTAAAACTTGTTTCAAATCCTTCAATATGGGAAGGATGTATTTATGGAATTTAATAAGGTATAAACTTCATATAAGGTCATTCATCATGCTTATTTCCCATACTTACAGTCATTACCCTGTAACCTATATATGACCACTTATATGTGACCTTACACAAGGACTTAAAGGTGCTGTACAAAAGATTTGAACATGATTTAAAACTTGCATCAGGTTAAGGAGGTTAAGGATACCTTGAAAAAAAATTTAAAATTCATTAAGGGGTAGGCAGAGCCAATAAGTCATGATCAAGGTTGAGAAGCTCAATTTAGGGATAATTTCCCTAAAAAACCAAAATAGAGGCCCAAACACCTTTTTATGATGTCATATAGCAATGTTGCAAGGAGTTATGATGAATCTAAATGCATATATTTTATATCCTTATCTTATGGGATAAACCTTGAAAAACTTTATGGATGTGTGACTAGAGGATCATGGTTGTTGAAAGCTCCCAAATCATGAAATTTTTTGCTACTTTTCTTCAGATATTTCTATAATATTTCAAACTCTCAAATGCTTTCACATCCAAAGTTGTAGTATAAAGGTATATGTTCAAGTTTGAGTGGTATTGTAGAGTGATAAGGAATATAAATGAGTGCAAAGTTTATCAACCAATGTTGAAATGTAGGGTTTTGACACCATCAACACCTATAGGTGTCTTGCCCTCAAATTATGCACCTACATCCTAACTATAGATGCTCACCAAATTCATAAGGTAAACCTTAGAAGATACTAGGCCTACAAGCATGAATAATTTGTCATGATAATTTGATTCAATACTTCTAAATTCATTCAAATATGATATATTAATTATTTCAAGGTGGATTCTCACCTAAAATACCTTTTTTGTTTCAACATAGTCAACTATAGTTGATTGTAGATAACTGTGAGCTAGGAAATGGGTTTTTTTATGTTGGCATAGCTTGAACTTGAGGTAAATGGATCTAAATGACTTCCAAATTACCTTTGGAACTCTAATAAGGTCTTTTTGAAATTTATTAAATATCCAACCTTGAAAATACACCAATAGGTAGGCCTTTTTTGAGGTAAAACATAGTCAGGCCTAATAGAACAAGGACATGGTTTGAGGGTACAAGCATGAATGATAGGAAGTTTGTGAGAATGGTAAATACCTAAATAGTGACAATTTACATTAAATTAAACCATCATAACATGTAAATTTAGGATGGATTTACTCCAACAATACAACCTACAGTCACATGTCAAGACCCTATACACAGTGAGCTTCCCTATGAGTTTGTCTTGGTTTTTGATAAAGTTGGAGGTGTTAAATAAGTGATCAAGAGATAAAATTAAACACAAATAATATAAACCACCTAATATAACCCATCATATATTCACTTATGATTAAATAATAGGGTAAGTTCCTTTTGTTTTGTCTTAGATAGAGGGCACTCCCCAAAAATGTAAACTTGCAGGTTTTGAAAAAAGAGGATGATAAGACGAGGTAGGGTTTGGTGATAAATTTAAAGGACATGTGGAGAGTTTTTTCACATCTATAACATCATAAAAAACCATGCATAGAGGTGAAAAATTCAATAGGGTGTCCTAGACTACAAGCATGTAGGCAGACCTATTAGGTCTAGTTTAGGCCTAAAGTCCAATTGGGGGTTAATATATTTTATATCACTAAATAAGAATTATAAAGTATTAGAAAACTTTTATTAGGAGTTATAAGGAGTTATAAATCTATTAAGATGTAGATAAAACCACTATTAAGACATTTATTGGCTCAAACCTCATCAAGCCTACAGGGAATGAAGAAAAGAGCTTGAATAGGCAAATTTGAATCCTTGCACATTTACAAACACTTAGCATGGGATCTCAAGGAGATAATAAAAAATTTATAGGGTCCATATAAAGGTTTTAGTGGAATTTTTTGGAGGATTTAATGTCAGGATTGTATGAACAATCCTTAAAGGCCAAAACATCTCTAAACTCTCCAAAACCCTGGTTCAAGACCTAATGGAGAAAATGAAGTAATAAAGGCATAAATATGACACAAAATATCTTATTATATTATTTTATGTTGTATATGACTCTCTAGGGATCCTCCCCATCATCTTGAGGTCTACCCTACCTTGACGAATAAGGAGGAAAATGGCTTACTTTGACAATTTTTGATGATTTGTAGGTTCAAGGGAGATTCAAGAGATTAAATATAATTTCAGAGGAATATTTGGACTTAACCTAACTTAAAATATTAATTTATTATCTAAATTAATTTTCTAAGTACTTCTGATAATACCTTCATCTCAACTAGTCAAAACTGGCATAATGAAAAACGCTAGTGAAAAAGTGAGAACTTCAAGTGGGAGAATTTTTAAGGTCTATTTTAGGAATATACGGCCATGAAGGATATTTAAAAGTGTAATTAATTAATTTTTAGGGATAATATTTTAAAACTAAAGGCAACCTTAGTGCTAAGTGTGCAAGGTGGGTGAAAGAGGAGTTATTTAGACTGCAAGTAGTGATTACTCATGTCCAAAAGAATCCTGATGATTATGGATGAAAAAAATGAATGTTTTAGAATTTATAAAACCCATACATATCATTTAAATCATCACATATATCCATATTCTAATTTTTACATTCTAATAAGGCCAAATTATGAAGGTAGCTTTCTGACAAGCACTGAAGAATCCTATGCCATATTTCATGAGTTTCATGCCTTGGAGAGACATTTGTCCAAGTATAAATTCCATGGTCTATCTCACACTTCATACTATTTCATATGTAATTCCTTTTCTTAGCATGACCCATGTCCTAGTGACACTTGGACTTCATTCTCTTCTCCTCTCTCTCAAATTCTATAAGTAAAAGCCATGTTGGCTCTTTTAGACTAATACCACACCATGTATGGTGAATCCGTACTAGTTTTCACATTGTAAATTTCCTTATAATAATAAATAAAATCTATTTTTAGTTCATTTATCATATTTTCAAATTTTTTGAAGATATGTGTAGTGAATAATTAAGAGATATTCATTTATCCTTATTTTCCCTCAATCTTTCCATGTTTGATGCAAGTGATTCCACTCTAGTAGGTCATATGATGTTTTTTTAAGTGTATGTATCTATTATAAATTGTACAATGAGCCTTAATATCTGCAACTAATCTCTATTTTATGTTACCTAGGATAGTTTTCATGCATGTCACCTTCATATTGAAATACTAATGCTAGTGCATTCTAAGACTTTTAGACTAGTGTTGAAAGCTTTGTTTCTTAGTTAAATAAGTATGATAGTCTTGGGTAAATCCCTCTGGTGTATCACCCCCTTAGAATAGTTTCTTTTCATGAAAACTTTTATCCCTTTTCCCACAATCAAATATTTAGTTAGGTGACAAGCACTTCAAGGTATATTCAAGGAGCTAGCCCTTAAACCTAGAGGTCTACTTCTAATATAGGTACCTAAAAGTATTATCATGTTTCCAAAATTTTGAGGAAGCTTTACCACCCTATTCTAGGGTTTAATACTTTGGTTACAATATTTCTAGCGTGGCCGATGGGACCAAGGTCTAAGAGAGTGGAAATATTGCTAGTGTGTCTTTCCTTTAATCAACTTTTGGAAGAAAGCAATATATCACCAATGGTAACTCTGAATGAAATATTCTAGTATCTCTTATTGAATTTTTTGATCAATACTTGTTTTTTCTTTTACCTATGTTTTTGATATGAATATTTATGGTGAATACCCCTATCATGAACCTCCCTATCAGCCTTACTATGAATCACATTATATTCCTCAATAGTCCTATTGCAATGGTTACCAATCCTATGAGCCATGGCAACCATATGGTCCTCCATTTCCATTCCCATATATACATCATGTTGTTGGACAACCCTATGAGGAAGGATAATAAAAAACCTATCAAACAATGCCTTCCTATCAACCCCAATATGAGTCCTACCAACTATACCATGATGTTTATCAACCTCAAGAGCATTCCTATGAGTTTTATCATGAAAAATTAGATGGTTATATGAATTCTAAATCAAGATATCTAGAGGTAAGATGTGAATTATTACATAATCAATTAAAACAAGTTGAATTTATCCTTGATCCATATCATTACCCTCTTCCTCCTCCTCCATCAACCCCATCTTGCATTAAATATTTGTTGGCACTCATACCACAGTTGATAGTTAATGAAGATAAGATGAGAACATGGGATGATGAGTATGATGTGCTCCCTAACCATATCATATAATGGTTAAGATGTGTTTCCCCAAATTTTATGTAGGTGTTGGAGATGTTTGGAGAGCTAGAAGAAACTCAATGGGAGATAAAAGAGCATATGCACTTAGAAAGTAAGTGTGCCCAATGCTCAATAAGTAGGCTAAATATTTGGAAAGAAAAGGAACCTAAAAATGAACATGATGTTGTTGAAGAGACTCAATGAGACTATTGGAAAAGTGCAACTTATTTTGATGTAGGTGTTCCTTCTTCTAACTATCCCAAGATGTCACTTCCCTATGATCTTACTAGTGAAGTCCTCTTTCCTAAGTCCATTCACAAGACCTCCACTTCACCTCACACACTATCTCTAATCCATAAGCCCTTTACCACACCTCATTACTTACCTCTAACTCATGATTATATCCATCAACCTTCCACCTCACCCTTTCTTGAAAAAGAGCCCATTTTGAGGGAAAAAAATTAAGAGGAAAGAGTTCAAGTCATGGTTTATCAAGAAGATGTCATAAGTGACTATGAAGAAGAGATCACCATAGGGAATCCCCTTGGTGAATAAAAGGGAAATTATAACTTTTAAATGAAGAGAAACATATTTAATAGTCTTTTGCAACTGTCCATGAGGAATGTGGCAAAGACTTAATGGAGGAAGTGTTTGTTTAAGACCCTATATCTATTGTCCATGATGAAGAAGCTCTTGATCAGATAGTCATGAAGAATAAGACTTATGGTAGGAGTTTCATTCCATAAAACAATAATTTTAAAAAATTAAAGATTCAACTTCTTCTCTTAAGGAGTAAACACCTAATCATGAGGTTATATATGATCATCTCAAGCATGAATTTGAATTTGCTATCAAAGGTAAAGGTGAACTTCAAGTCATTCCTAAAGAAGTTGCAGTCCTAGGAGAGTCTCATGAGTCCAAGGAAGAAGATATATTCCTTGAGGCAAACTCAATACCTTAGCTTGATTTTGAGCCACTCTCAGAGGATTTGAATCATAAATAAGATCAATTTGATGACCTCATACATCAAGAAAAAAAATTGAAAAGGTAGTGGTTCTAGATAACAAGGAGTACAAAGATGATTGGCAACTGCAAATGAATCTCCTTCAAGAGCTTGAATATCTTTTCCAAGTTGAGGGTTAAGTATTTTATAAGGAGGAGAAAGAGTTTCCCATGGAATACAATGACCAAGATTGGGTAGACTATGCAAAGCTCCTTGATGATCTTGAAGAACTTGCAGCTAAAAGGAGACCTAATCTTGTTAAGAGCAGCATGGAAACCAAGGAGGTATGTCTTGTTAAATCACCATTGGATGTTTTATTTGAGGACTCCCATGAGAATTTTGAAGTTATTTAATGTAATAAGAGTTAATTTCCATATCTGACCTAGTTGTAGTTATTTTATTTTCATTAAACATCATGCCAATGAAGTAGGAAAACACCATGAAGAATACGGAGGCATCAATGCCAAGTGTCAAAAGGATACATGCCTCATTGAAAATTTTATTTAATGAAGCAATAGGGTTTTTAAACTTCCCCTTTGATGAAGTAGGAAGTTTTTATTTCAAGTTAGTTTGTGTTTGAGTTAGTTAGTTTTTTTTTTGAGTGTGTGTTTCATAAGTGCTCATGAAGCACAAGTGTGTGTTGGCTTAATTCTTGTCTTGTATGTTATTTATTGTTATTTTTTGTGTTTTAAAAGGAATTTTTAGTGTCATATCCATGCATAGGTGACTCCATATCCCAATAGATAGGAAAAGGCTACTTGTCTTACGCATAGCAAGCATACCACCCCTATAAATCATGAAGAATGTTGATTATTTTGACCAAAATTCAACATAGATCAACCCCCTATAGTAAAAAAAAATTATATGGGTCTAATAGTGTCTTATATGGTGTGTCATGGTGTTATTTAATGTCATTTAATGTGTCAACACCTTGGTCATAGTTAATTGCTTTCCTAAAGTCATTTTATGTAATTTGGGGGTCATATTTGAGTTATTTGTGAAGGTGGTATGGTTTTTTAAGAATTAAAAGTTTTATAAACTTATTTAAAATTTACATCATGTCATTTCCTATTATATATGTTAGTCTTTGATTGAAAATCTTGCAGGTGTTAACTAAAATCAAGAAAATAAGTAGAAAAGGAGTTTTTGATGTTGTAGGGCCTATAGTGGAGTATGACAGATGTGTAAACCTTTTTGTATGACTATTAAACATACATATACTCATTTACATTCTTTAATTTCTTTGTAATTTCTAAAATTGGGCTAAAATCATTATATCTCTCCATCACTCCACTAAGCAAGTAGAACTAGTCAGTAGGTTTTTACTTGGTACGACTAGTAGGAGGACTTCGAGGTCAAATTATCTTGGTGGTGGATATTAAAATTAGTTAGATTAATTATCATTTTTTAATTCTAAGTATTGGTTGCCTATAATTTATGAACCATCCTTAACAAGTTTAATGTTGTTTTATACATACTAATCCACACACCCTGTAGGTCTTGCTCCTATTTGAGCATGTACATATAATAAAATTGATGAAATGGATTAAATATGATGATAAATTAATTATTACATGTTTTACATTTTTTTTTTTCAGTTTTGGAATTATTTTGATGAGTTGAAACCTCTTAGGTTGCATGTGGAGTATACTAGTGAGGTTGCAGTCAATTTTCATCAATTACAAAAGATTTCTTTCTCTAAAATGGCTTCAAGTAAATGTGACATGATATTTAATTAATATAAAATGTAATTAAAATATCCTTATTCCAAAATTCAATCTCCAAATATAGCAACATGTGAGTTGCAATCAAGAAGGACAGTCATAGTCATCTTCTTGCATGATTTTTCTACACAGTCAGCTAAATGAAGTATTTTGAGCTCTAAGCTTGTTCATGAAGGTGTAGTGTAAATTTTAATGTATTTATCACATCCTAAAATAATTAATAAACAATTTTAAACCTTTATAATTTCAGGCTATTGATTGTGACAGTCAATTCTCTAAGACACTGTCATACACCATTGGTATGCACCTATATGTGCCTTAAAAGAAGGATATCATGTTAGCATGGGTGTTGAAAAATTGTTTGAATAATGTCAAGGTTGTAAAACATTCACTTTAATACCTTTGAGAAGGTTGGAATATTTTTTAATTCTCATACACCATGCACATTGTGTATGTTTCCATCCATTACCTTGACTACAACTATATCAACACCTACAGGAGACTAAGAACAAGGAATTGAGAGTATTGAAACATGTTTCAAATACTTCAAGATGTGAAGGATGCATTGAGGGAATTTAATAAGGTCCATAATTAATATAAGTTCATTCATCATGATTACTACCCATACTTACAGTCATTACCCTATAACTCGTAAATGACCACCTACATGTGGCCTTATATAGGGACTCAAAGGTGTTGTATGAAAGAGTTTTAAATGATTTGAAACTTCAATCAAGTTGAAGAGGTTAGGGATACCTTGAAAACCATTTTTAAATTCATCAAGGATTAATTATAGTCAATAATTCATGATCAAAATTGAGAAGCTTGTTTTAGGCACAATTTCCCTAAAAAACCAAAATAGAGGCCCAAACACCTTTTGATTATGTCATATAGCAGTATTGTAAGGAGTTTTGATGAATCTAAATGCATATATTTTATATCTCTATCCTAGGTTAAGAAACTTTAAAAAAGGAATGGATGTTTGACTAGAGGATCATGGTGTTTGAAAGATCCCAAATCATGACATTGTTCACTTCTTTTCTTTAGATATTTCTATAGCATTTCAAACTCTCAAATGGATTCACAACCAAAGTTGTAGTATAAAGGTATATGTTCATGTTTGAGTGGTATTATTGAGTGATAATGAATATAAATTAACAAAGATGTCATTAACCAAGGTTTAAATGTAGGTTTTTGACACCATCAACACCTACAGGTGTCTTGCCCTGAGATTATGCACCTACAGCGTAATTGTAGATGTTCACCAAATTCATAAGGTAAACCTTAGAAGATACTAGGCCTTAAAACATGAACAATCTACTGTGATAATTTCATTAAAGACTTAAAAATGGATCTAAATACCATGTATAAATTATGTCAAGGTGGATTCTCACTTACATGACCTTGCTTCTTTCAACATAGTCAACTGTAGTTGACTATAGATAATAGTGAGTTAGGAAATGGTGTTTTTGAATTTAGCATGGCCTAAACTTGAGGTAAATAGATCTCAATTACTTCCAAATTACCTTTGGAACTATAATAAGGTCTTGGGTCAATGTATTAAAGGTCCAAACTTGAAGATACATCTATAGGTAGGCCTATTTAAAGGTAAAACATCGTCAGCCTATCAGTCAGGTCTAGTGGAACAAGGACATGGTTTAAGGGTACATGCATGAATGATAAGAAGTTTTTGATCATTAAAACATCTAAATATTGAAAATTTTCATTCCATGAAACCATCATAACATGTAAATAGAGGAAAGAGGGACTCTAACAATACAACCTATAGTCACATGTCAAGACCCTACACATAGTGATCTTCTTTATGAGTCTATCTTAGTTTTTGAGAAATTTAGAGGTGATAAAGATGTGATAAAGAGATAAAAATAAACACAAATAATATAAACCAGCTGATATAACCCCTCATATATTCAATTATCATTAAATAATAGGGGAAGTGCCCTCTATTTTTATCTCAAATAGAGGTCACTCCCCAAAAATGTAAACTTGCAGGTTTTAAAGGAAGAGGATGATAAGGTGATATAGGGGTTGGTTATACCTTTCAAAGAGATATGAAAATTTTTATCACATATATACCAACATATAAAACCATGCACAAAGGTGAGAAACTCAACAAAGTGTCCTAGACCTACAAGAATGTAGGCAAACCTATTAGGTCTAATTTAGGCCTAAAGTCCAATTGGGAGGCCAATATCACTTATATCACTAAATAAGCCTTCCAAATTATTATAAAACTTATATGGGAAGATATAATGAGTTTTCAATCTATTAATATGTAGATAAAACCACTAGTAATCCATTCATTGGCTCAACCCTCATCAGGCCTGCATGGAATGAAGAGAAGAGATCAAATAGGCAACTTTGAATGATTACACTTATATGGAAAATCAACATGGGAGATAAAAGAGATAATAAAAGTTGTATAGGTTTCATATAAATTTTTTAGTGTAATTTTTTGGAGGATTGAATGTCAAGATTTTGTGAATAATCCTTAAGGGCCAAAACATCTCCAAACCCTCTAAAACCCTGGTTCATGACAAAATGGAGAAAATGAAGTAATAAAGGCATCTATATGGCATAAAATGGCTTGTGATATTATTTTATGTTTCATATCACTCTCCATTTCTCCTTTCTATCAATTTGAGTTATACCCTACCTATACGAATAAGGGGGAAAATGGCTTTTTTTCTATAATTTTTGGTGTTTTTTAGGTTTAAGGGAGATTAAAGAGATGAAATATACTTTGGGAGGAATATTAATACTTAACATAACTCACCATATTAATTTATTTTCTCAATTAAGTTCCTAAGTACTTTTTCTAATACTTTCATCTCGGCCAGTCAAAACTGACATAGTGAACAAGCTAGTGAAAGAGTGAAAACTTTAAGTGGGAGGATTTTTAAGGTCATCTATTTGAGGAATATAAGGCCATGAGGGATTTTTAAAACTGTACTTCACCCATTTTTATAAATCATATTGGAAAAATAAAGGCAACCTTGGTGCCAAGTGTGCAAGGTGAGTGAAAGAGGAGTTATTTAGACTATAAGTAGTAATAGCTCATGTCTAGAAGAATCCTGATGATTAGGGATGCAAAAAATTCACGTTAGATCATGTTTATAACCCCTCCCTCTTATTTAAATAATCACGTATATCATTATTCTATTGTGTATGTTCCAAGAAGGCCAAATGATGAAGGTAGTTTTCTGAGCAAGCAATGGAGAATCCTATACCACATTTCATGAGTTTCATGCCTTAGAGAGACATTTTTCCAACTATACCTTGAATGGTATATATCAAAATTAATACTATTGAATATTTAACTCCTTTTATCAGCATGACACATGTCCTAGTGATTCTTGGACTTCATTCTCTTCTCCTCTCTCTCAAATTCTATAAGTAGAAGCCATTTTGGCTCTTGTAGACTAATACCACACCATGTATGGTGAATCCCTACTATTTTTGAATTTGTAAATTACCTTATAAAAATAAATAAAACCTATCTTTATTTCATGTATCATCTTGTCAAAGTGTGTGAAGAGATATATAGTGAATAATTAAGAGATATTCATCTATCCTTTCTTTCCCTTAATCCTTCCATGTTTGACGCAAGTGATTCCACTCTACAAGGTCATATGAAGTGTTGTTAAGTGTATGGATTTTTTATCAAGTGTAAAATTAGCCTTAGTATTTGAAACTAATCTCTAGTTTCCCTTACCTTGGATTGTCTTCATGCATGTCATCTTGATATTGAAATACTAATGCTAGTGCATTCTAGGACTTTTAGACTAGTGTTGTAAGCTTTGTTTCTTAGTGAAATAAGTATGATAATCTTGTAGAAATCCATCTAGTGTATCACCCATTAGATTATTTTATTTTCATGCAATCTTTTATAAATTTTCCCATAAGAAAATAGTTAATTATGTGACAAGCACTTCAAGGTATATTCAGGGAGCTAGCCCTTAAACCAAGAGGTCTTCTTCTACTATAGGTACATCCACATACCTATAAGTATTACCATGTTGTCCAAATCTAGAGAAGGCTTGAACACCCTCCTATAGGGTGTAATATTTGTTGACAACACTAACATATCCAAGATTTTGGACATTATGGAGCTAGAAACAGAAGATAGGTGCTCGAATCTATCTTTCACAAAGGCTATTTCCCACAAGACAATACCAAGACTTGAACCAAGACCCCTCAAGATTGTATCCTTTGATCCTGATGTGGTATTTAATGAATATAAATCTATGTAATATTGATATTATTAGAATATTATTTCTTATACAAATAATCCATCTTCAAATTCATATATTTTTGGCCAAAATTTTAAGAACTACATGCATATATCTCAAATAACTGACAACCCCTCTTGGAAGGTACAGATGAAATCTAACCATGCACAAAAAAAATTAATTTTTATCTTTAATAATATTAAGGACAAGGAGAAGATACAAAACCAGCTTTAGAGCTTGAATAACCACTCCTTAGTCTTGAAGCCATAATCCTCTACCTTTAACCCTATGTCTAAACCACTTAATTTAAAACCCATTTGGACTCACCTACCCTATCTTCCTCTCCAATTTAGATATAATATAGACTTAAAACTATTGGTAAATATTTTGTTGAATTTATAAAAATGAACCCATAAATTAATCAGTTTTGCCACACTACTTTTGCCAAGATTCTGGTAAATATTGACACCTTTAAATGTCTACTTGAAAAAAAATCAAGTAGGAAAGCATTCATGGTCTCAAGCCATCGACTATGAAATAATATCATTTTATTCCCATAACTATTTCAATATGGGACATCTGACCAAAAAATGCAATAACTTTAGAAGAAAAAAGGTTCTTCTTAGTGTAAGGAATCCCTTCCTACCTACCTTAAACATTTGTTGATTCTAGAAGTGAGGATTCAACATCAAATTTAGATGATATTCAATACCCTATTTAAATTGAAGACCTAAAGAGACCCATCAAAAATTAGGGAGAACTACTAGCAAATATAATCACTTGAAGGAGGACTTCAGACCCATCTCTAAAAACCTATGAACTAGATATCTCTATAGAAGTGAATCTAGAGTGTGATATATTATAGGTAGAAATAAAAAAAGCTACATCAGTAGAAGACAAATATTATCCCTTTGAACTAATTAAAAATTATTTACCAGTTTAGTTGAAGTTGTGAAAGACAAGGGAGAATGGACCAAGTATAAAAAAAAGAAAAAATGCAAAAGAGTTACAATTCAGTCTTCCAATATGGCCCTCCATTTAGAGGGCCTCTGAGTAGAAGTTTCGTAGAACATAGTTAAATTGATGGTAACGTATAAGGATAATTATTACTTGTTAGAATTTTGCATAAGATTACCTGATGGTAATTGGGTTTTTAAAGGAAGGTAGTCTCTGCTGCTTGGTAGGATGTGTATTAGTTCACCAATTGTAGGCTATTTTAATTATCTAGTTACCGTTGGTAGAGGCATCCCATATGAGTTTAAATGTTGTCACTTTTCTCTCCTTTGTATAATTTTTTGCGAGATTCAAAACCTAAGACCTTTAACCAAATAAAAATTAAATCATACTAGGGTAGTTTTGAAAAATTAGGTTAAATACGTGAAATTAAAATTTAGGGAAAAATCAAACAAATTTATGGAAATTTTTTAAAACTTCAAAAAAATTAGGTAATATACCAAAAATTAGGGTAACTTTGAAAAATTGGGTTAAATTGGTAATAATTTGTAAATTGAGGGAAATTTTAGTAAATTTAGAAAAAGTTTATAAAAATATGGTAATATAAAGAAATTTATGAAAAAATGGAAACAATAGGCAGAATTAGCGAAAATCCACAAAATTAGTAAAAAACTAACAAATGTAGGGGAAATTGAATATTTTACGAGAAATTAGGGATATGTAGGGAGAATTAGATTAAATTAGCTAAAATTCAAAAAGATGTGGCAAACATCAAAAAGTTTAGTGTGAATTTAATAAATTAGGGGAAATTAGTTAGATTTAGCACAAACTATCAAAAATGATTAATTTTTTTAAAAATAGGAAATATAAGGAAATGTAGGGTGATTAACAAAATAATGGAAATGGAGAGAAATTTTATAGAATTGAAAAATTGGGTGATTTTGAAATTTTAAAAATTTAAGAAAAAATTGACATATGAGGCCAATTTATTTATTTATTTTAAAATCAAGGAAAATTATTAAAATAATTAAAATAATATAGAAAACTTGAAAAATAAGGGAATGTTTTTGGATGTCTCAAATTAAAAAATTAATGGAAATTTCAAAAAATAAGGCCAATTTCAAAATATATTGGTCATTAAAATTCTCTTGCATGTCTTAATTTCCCAAAAAAAAACCCTTCCAATAATATTCTAAATATTATTTACTACATCAAGTTGAATATGCCTAATCTATGTGTCATGAAATTTATTATTTCAATATCATATCTATGTAAGAAAAAATTGTCTTGCATTGGTTATAAGGCTTACTCCTCATTAACACATAAGCCCATTATTCCATGATGCTCATGATAAGGGGGTTGGCATTAAACTGGAACTCTATTTCCTACTAAAATAATTATTTATTTGTTTTGTGTGTATATTTTTAATTTATAAAACTCTCTTATTTTATTCCATATCTAAAAAAAAACCTAAAAAATACATCCTTAAAAAAATATTTAACACAATGACTATAAGGAAACGTTAACATGACTTTTTTAGTTGATAGGGTAAAAAACCAGGGTTTGAAAGGCCCCCAAAGCCTTGTACAAAGGAGAAAGAGATAAAACATTAAATGTCACACATGAAACCTCTTATATCATCCTAAGGGACACAGTAATGAACTAATAAACAATAAATTATTGAAGAACAAATAAAAAAATAGACAATGGAAACCTAGACCAAACAACCAGTATTCAATAAAAATTGCATGTCTTCCACTAACTACCCATCTAGCTTATGCATATATTCAACATTAATAACTATCACTAATATCCCTCTATGAGGGGGAAAGGCTTTTTTGAGACTGTATTTCTTCTTTATTCTCACCAAATTCCAATCTTCCTTGGCATCTTGATTTGAAACATCGGAGAAGGGGATAATTTTTTTGATTTTACTTGAATCTTTACAAATTCCCTTGGAGAATTTATTTTTAGCCAGGGATTTTATAATAATGATTGAGTTTGCATCCAATTGAGGAGTATATTTTTTATATGAAGGTGTTTTCTTTGGTTTAAGGGATTCAATATCTTCTAAATAAGAGACCAATTTAGTGTTATCTAAATCATCCCCTTCCATAGTAAGGTGGATAGAGAGGAAGTCTTTCCACCAAGAGGTTTCCTTATTTATCTTAAAATTTATACATTCTGAGGATAAGTGGCTAGTGTTAAAAAAAAAAGAAACCCTTCATATTCAATAATCTGGGTCCACTATCAATCTACAACTTTTAGGTCTATTTTTTTAATAAAATTCTTTGAAATATCTATGTTGACTAGTATTCTAGCAAAGATAATGTGAGAAAATGAGGACTTGTGTTTGTGTCATGATCCCACATTTTCATATGTATGTTGTTTTTACTTTATTTTTTGATACTAAACTGGTTAGATGTTGTTTAGTTAGATTATGTAGTGCTTGTTACTGCAGTACTGGTTGTGTACTTATCTTATGATTAATTATGTGATGGACTTATTATTATTTTGATGTTAATTATTTTATGATCTATATGGATTTAATATATTAAGACATAATGTATTTTTTTCTATTTTGGTGGCTACAAGTTGTCTATGAGCTAGCCAGGTTCCTAGAGACTATAACCCTAGAATAATATTTCTAAGCACATCTATATATGACCATCGTGTATGTTATTGTTGATTGTCCTTTGGAAAATTTGATTTTGTCATTAATTACCATTATATTTTTGTTAGTTGTGGTCTTTATGTATGTTTTTTTGTTGTACCTTATCATTTTTGTTATGGGTTGTTACTTATTATTATTGTTCATTATTTTTGGTTTATGTTTCTAACCCTTACCCTTCCCATACTCGCATCTTCATTTTTTATTTACATAGGTTTTTTGAATCTTTTTGGTCTCCATTTAACCCTATTGAATTACCTAGTTCATACCTAAACTTAACTAACTACCTATACCTAACCCTCCCCTTGGAAACCCTTGTCACCTATGATACCCTAACCCCCCCCTTTGACCTAACATTGTTTTATAGGACTTTGTGGCTTAAGTGTTTTAATGACTATATTAGTTGTGGTTTGATTTAATGTGACTTGAATCCTTTGATGTTTATCACATCAACTTAGGCCAATGGCTTGCGAGGGAAGTATGTTTACCTCATTAATTTATGTAGGTGACATTATAGTGAAGTTTTAATGGAGCATCCACATGGTTTATGTTTAATCTAATTTAATTAACCATAATCCTATTTTCTATATGTTGATGGAGTGCTTTGTCATATTTCCTTCCTAACTCCTCATTAATGGAAGGGTTGGTGGGATTGCATTGGGATATGCCAAAATTATCTCTCCTCCTAGAATTTAATACAGTTTGATGGAAGTATGGGGAAATGATATAAAGGTATGGCGAGAATAGATCATAGATAAAATGTTAGGAATTTATGGATTTTTGGTACAAATAATAACTATTTGCCTAGGTTTAATGGTGGGCTGGCTAGTTGGACACACATGATGGTTGGGTACATCCTATAACTTTTTATTCTTCCTAGATTTTACTGTATTGTTTTCCAAATACGTTTATATTTTGAAGTTTTGATTAATTATTTCTACTGGGTTATTATAATGATGAAAATATAGGGTTGTG
>JARHVA010011150.1:80000-88021 GCA_037957365.1 Torreya grandis
ACATTGATTGTTGTTTTGATGTAATGAGATGAATTATTATCTCCTTGCTACTTATCTAGGAAATGCTACATGAGAATGAGGAATTATCTTTCTTAAGGAATGATCTTATTTATGATTTATTATAGAAATTATTAGACAATTCTGATTTAATTACTTAAAGATCTTACACTCTCTTTTATAGCATTGGCTATGCCAATTAATAATAGTTGAATATATTATAGATTGGAATTGATTGAGTTAATAATCATCCATGTTTGATATAAATGATGTACTATATTTGTCTACTCTTATACTCTTACAATTTTTTCTAAAATAAAGTTAAACCTACAATATGAAGTTAAATATTTTGTTGATTTTGAGTACCTATGTATATTATGACTTGTAAGTCAATTTGAATACTTGGATAATCAAAGAAATAAGCTAAAAACCCTTAAATCTAACCTTTTCAACCAATCCTTCCTTTAACTTAGCCATCTTCATTTAGGATTTAAACCCACTAAGGAGAGTTAGGCATTTACCTAGGGTTAAGGACCTATAAATGGTCCTATGGGGTCATGATGAGTATTTCTCATAGAACTCAAGACATAAAAGTGTATGCGTACACTAATATGCCTCGAATCCCATAATCCGTCTAAACAATAACCAATTTCCCCATAGTGCCTATTGTACATACTTAACTCTAGTGAATTGCCCTAACTTCCTCTCCTTTGGTTCCAATCGTGTTATCACATAGTTTGTTAAAATGTTTCATTACATTAGCAAGAGGGTCTAACATGTATCCAAAGTATACTCTAATAAAAAATTTAAAAAAAAATTGGATTATTTTATTTGGTATTAGAGAAGTATTTTGCTCTAGGGAACTCTAGGAACAAATACTTTCCTATAATTTATTACAATCTCCTAAAGTTCTCACTTGTGATTTCTTAGGATAGTGTAGACAAGATCAAGTGAAGGCAACATCTACAAAAATCCTTTGAATTTCAACACTATTAGAGGTAGGGGTCAAGGATGTGGAATAAATCAAGGTTGCATTCTCATTCATAATCTAGATGAACTACTAGTAAATAATATAGGCAGTAATAATGAGGTACCTCATACTAAAACAAACAGTGGGAATCCAATCGATAAGCATGAAGAAGTTCTCAATGGGATATTAACAACCCATAACACCTTGAAAAGGAAGATTGATAATTAGGAACAAATATTGAACAATCTTAAAAGGATATCCCAAGAGGAAGTACCCAAGCTGGAAATAGGTCAAGTAGAAGGACCTATAATCTAAGAATTACCTTTGACCACCATTGACTCAATCATCAAAGAGATGAAGAAGCTTCCTCTACCTACCTTTCCAGGAAAAGAATCTAGTGACATAGCCAATGCTTGGTTGGTACACTTGTAGAAGTTCTTCAATTTGCATAATATGCCTTTCAACGTGAAAGCCAAAGTGGCAGCCTATCAGCTAGTAAGACCTACCACATTATGGTGGAATCACCTTTGTGATATTGAAGGGTATCATCCTTTGAATCTATCTTGAACTATTTTCAAGACTCATTTTCATAAAAGGTATCTAAATGCAACTATAAAGAGCATAAAATCACTGATTTTTAGCTCTTAAAGTAAGATAATATATCTATTGCATAATATGAGAATAAATTCATGAACTTGTTACATCATTTGAATTAATGCATGATGAAGAAACTAAAATCACTAAGATAAAACTGACTTAAGGATGTTCCAATGCATTATGTTAACATGACCAATCCAAAAACATTGGTTGCATCCATAGAATCAACATATAGGGTTCTTATAAGAAGGAACAACACCAGAACAACTCACGTGGACCTACCACATGTGCTAATACAATTCCTATAGCATCTTCTAGACTAATTGTGTGCTAGGAATGTGGTGACAATCACTATAAGAAGGATTTTCCTATGTTGAAATCAAGATAAATAGTGAACCATAGGATATATGTTGTAGTTGATAATCATAATGTTGATTTGTAAGCCACTCTTATTGAGACCTGAGGTATAATAAATGGTTTCCCTTTAACTATTTTGATTTATTTTGGTGTAATGGACTATTTTATTTCTCATTTTACTACTAAACAATGTAACATTAAACCAGTCTTGATAAGAGAAGGTTATAAAGTGGAATTTGATACTAGCAAGAAAGTGCCTATTTGTGAATGCTTAGAAGAAGAAGAATTAGATCTTGGCATTTTTAATACCAAGGAAAATCTATTTATCATGCCTTTATGGTAATACAATCTCATATTTAGGATGGATTGGTTGCATGAACATCAAGCTACACTTGATTGTGTGGGAAAAAGGGTGCAATGCACTAATGACCCTGGCCAAATTGTAGAATTGCAAGGCATGCAAGGGTTTGTAAGATGTAAAACATTTTCAACTTTACAATTGAAAAGATATATTAAGAAAGGATTCAAACTCTATGTAGTCTAATTTAAAGAAATCTCCAATAAGAAAGAGCTAGAACATTCAAATTTTCCTATATTAAGAGAATTTATGGATGTATTTCCTAAAACTCTGCCTGAGAGTTTGACTTCTATATAAACATCATACCTAGATATGCCCCATATCTAAGGCACTTTACTACATGAATGTGGTTGATCTACAAGAATTAAAAGTTTAGGTACAATAAATTTTAGATAGCAGAAGCATACGGCCAAGTGTGTCTCCTTGGGGTGCTTCAATAATATTTGTAAAGAATAAGGATGGTACACTAAGGCTTTGTATTGATTATAATATGTTGAACAAGGTAACAATAAAAAATCACAACCCCTTACCAAGAATTGATGATTTGTTTGACCAAATGAATGGTGTTAAAATATTTTCCAAGATAGACTTAGGGTCTAGCTACCATCAACTATGTATAAAATAAAAACATATTCATAAATCAGCCTTTAGGACCCAATATGGGCATTACGAATTTATGTTTTTACCTTTCAGTTTAACCAATGCACTTGAAGCCTTCATGAACCTTATGAAAAAGATTTTTAGATATTATTTGGATAAGTTTCTACTAGTTTTTATTGATGGTATTTTGATTTATTTAAAATATGAGGCTGAGCATGCCCAGCATCTTTGTCTAGTCTTGCAAAGACTAAGACAACATAAGATTTATGGGAAATTATCCAAGTGTTCATTCTATGAATCTAAAATTCATTATCTTGGACACATCATTTTCAAGAAAGAAATTTCTATTGACCCTGCCAAGATTAAAGCCATCCAAGATTGGCCTACTCCTTCTAATGTGCATGAAGTGCAAAGCTTCATGGGCTTGGTTGGTTACTACTGGTGCTTTGTTGAGAATTTTTCAAAGGTGGCCTACCCTATCACTTCCTTGAAATGCAAGGGAAATAATTTTGAATGGACTCTTATTTTAATCATACCAAATCCAAATGGTAACTTTGAAGTTTAGGATGATGCTTCCAAAGAAGGTTATAGAGGACTTTTGACTCAAGATAGCAAGGTTGTGGCCTATGAGTCACAAAAATTGAAAGAGCATGAAAAGAACTATCCCACACATGACATGAAACTTGATGCAATTATCCATGTGATTAAACAATGGAAACATTTCTACTGGGAAAACTATTCCAAGTGAAATCTAATCATAAAATCCTTGAGTACTTGTTTTTTCAAGAGGATTTAAATTCATGCCAGTGGAGGTGGTTGTTATTTTTGATCAATTTTGACATGGACATATATAAAATACAAGGACAATAGTGTGGATGATGCACTCAGCAGATGCATGTACCTTGTTACCTTGTTAATATTATAAGGAAATTTTAGAATCATTATTTTGGAATAAAAGCTTGCTAATGAATTATGTCATGAAGTAAGTGCAAGATTGGTTGATGAACCAGTAACAAAGAGATTTTCCAAATTTTCTATTGCAAAAGATGGCCTAATTAGGCATAAAGGCAAAATTTATGTCCCTAGAATGGGTGATGTGAGAAAGTTTGTATTTACATACGTGCATACAACACCTTATTATGCTCATCCAGGTGTGACAAAAATGATGCATTAACTGGAAAAGCTCTAATTTTGGCCTGGGATGAAGCATGATGTCACTAAATTTATAGCAAAATGCTTGGAATGCCAGTAGCTTAAAGCTAAGCATTTTCATCTATGAGGGTTTTTTTACTCTCATGATATTCCTAAAGATAAATGAGTGGTAGTCTCACTTGATTTTATTTTGGAGCTACCAAAATCACATAACAAGCATGACATAATTTTGGTGGTAATTGATAAAGTAACTAAAGTTGGCCACTTTATTGCTATAAATGTGATAAATGATGCATATATATTTGTTGAATGCTTTGTGAAAGAGGTAGTAAGACTCCATGGCATATCTTAAGTGATCATATCAGATCAAGACAAACTATTTACTTCAAGGTTTTGGCACACTTTAATAATAACATTTGGTACAAAGCTAAATTTTAGCTCACCATATCATCCAGAAATAGATGGGCAAACCGAATGGCGTAGGTGGTTGAAGACATGATACACATGTATGTAATGGATCAACAAATCAAATGGGAGGATTATATACATATAATTGAATTTACATATAATAATTCTTACCATTCAGCTATAAATATGGCCTTTTGAGGCTTTGTATGGACATAAATGCATAACACCTTTTGACTAGGATAGTTTAGAAAATAAGATAGTTAGTGGGCCGAATTTACTACTGGAATATGACAGGCAGATGAAAATAATAAGGTAAAATTTAAAGGTAGCCTCTGATAGACAAAAAATCTATGCAAATCTTAGGAGAACTCTGTGGGAATTTAGCATAGGGGACAAAGTTTTTTTGCATGTTAGACCACAAAAAAGTTCTATCAAATTTGGCAAAGCTTCCAAGTTGGCACCATGATTTGTTAGACCTTTTGACATAGTGGAAAAGATTAGTTTTGTTGCTTATCAGATAACACTCCCTCCTTCTCTTTCAAGGATTCATGATGTTTTTCATGTTGCATTATTGAGAAAGTATATACCTAATCCATCTCATGTTTTGGATTTGACTCATTTACATGTCACAGAAGAGGAAAATATCTAGCTATAACTAGTGAGAAATATGGACCATCACAATGTTAAGATATGTAATAGAGACATAAAGTAGGTTTTGGTATAATGGGATCTTATCAGTGAAAGAAGTGTCACTAAGGAAGATGTTCATGTTTTTAAATAACATTATGCTTGGATTTTTGATTAAGTCATCGGGACAACTCCTTTCCATGGGGAGGAGGATGTCACGATCCCACATTTTCATATATATGTTATTGTTATTACTTTATTATTTGATACTAAATTGGTTAGATGTTATTTAATTGGATTATATATTACTTGATACAGTAGTGCTAGCTATGTACTTATCTTATGTTTAATTATGTGATGGATTTATTATTCTATTGTTAATGATTTTATTATCTATATGGGTTTACCAGATTAAGATATAATGCATTTTTGCCATTTTGGTGGATGCAAGTTGTCTATGAGCTAGGCAAGTTCATGGAGGTTATAATCCTAGAATAATTATTTCTGAGTACATCTATATATGACCGATAGGTACACTATTGTTGACTTTCCTTCAAATAATTTGATTTGGTCATTAATTACTATTATATGTTTATCATCTGTGGTCCTTGTGTATATTTTTTCTATTATACCTTATCGATTTTGTTATGGGTTGTTACTTGTCATTATTATTCATAATTTTGAGTTTCTATTTCTGACCTCTACCCTTCCCATACTCGCATCTTCATTATTTATTTTTTTAGGTTTTCTTAATCTTTCTATTCTCTATTTAACCCTATCAACCTACCCATTTTGTACCTAAACTTAACTAACTACCTAAACCTAACCCTCCCCTTGGAAACCCTTGTCACCTATGATACCCTAACCCCCCCTTCAACCTAACATTATTGTCTAAGACTTTATGGCTTAAAAGTTTTAATGACTATATTATTTGTGTTTTGATTTAAAGTGACTTAAATCTTTTGATGTTTATCACATTGAATTAGTTCCATGGCTTACGAGGGATGTTTACCTGATTAATTGAGGTAGGTGATATTACAATGAAGGTTTAATAGAGCATCCATTTATTTTGTGTTTAATCTAATTTAATTAACCCTAATCCTATTTTTTATTGGTTGATGGGGTGCTTTATTATAGAGCCTTCTTGACTCACCATTAATGGCAATGTTGGTGAGATTGCATTGGGATATGTCAAACTTCTCTCCTCCTGGAATTCAATGTGAGTTTATGGAAGTATGGGGAAGAGATGGAAAGCTATGGGGAGAGTGGATGATAAATGTAATGTTAGGAATTTAGGGATTTTTGGGTGCAAACAATAATTGGTCACCTTATTTTAACGTTGGGATATCTAGTTTAACACACACGATGATTGGATGCATCTTAGAGCTTGTTATTCTTCCTAGATTTTACTGCATAATTTTCCAAGTACATTTGTATTTTGAAGTTTTCATTAATTATTATTATTGGGTTATTATAATGATGAAAATATAAGGCTATGGATGTAGTCATAAGTCCTCAAACTTCCAGGTGTATGCACAAGCCAATTTAAAATGATATATAGACATGTTTATTGCACATAAACTTGTAATAAGTAATAGTTATATCTATTTATGTGTGTGTGTATCATGAAATGTATTCTTATTATTATCATACTCAGAATTGACTCTATAAATGAGTGTTTGGGTTTGTATCTTTCTTTGGGTCATCGTGTTGCTTGTTTGACCTAGTCTCTTGCATGTGACTAAGTTTCTTCTTATATATTAATGCATTTAAAAGGTTTTCAAATCTATGTTGTAGTTGTTACAATTGCGTTTTCCCTCTTTGAAAAGATTTGTGTTTATAGAAAATATTATAGGTTCTCGATTGCTTTTATGTATAAATTTTTGGGTTTTCATGTATAAACTTCTATTCATGACTGTGTTCATTACTATATTTTGACTACATGTTTTTTAATCATGGAATGATGTTATATCGAATGGGTACTCTTTTTTTCATTTAAGTTATCATTTTTCAAAAGTATAATTTAGTCAGATTCTGGTGTATAGCTATAAGTTGCATGAGTAAGATGAATTCATTGAAATATATCTAGGTGAATGACTGTATGTTTAATCTGACTATGTTATTCTTTTATATGCCTTGTCTATGTTTAAGAACTTTTCTTATATCTCTTAACTCAGTTATATTGAGTCGTCTATAGTTTTATGTATTTCTTCAATCAATCTTTAAACTGGGTGGTGAATATTGGGCTATTCGAAGGACTATGATACTCTATTATTTGTGTGAAGGAAATATTTAATTGATTAAGTCATAGGTTTTGAATTTCCTTTAAATCTAAATCTATATATACATATAGGTTTTCAATTTCATTTAAATCTAAATATATATATATATATATATATATGAATATATAGAATTATATTCACACACACACACACACACACACACACACACACACACACACACACACACACACACACACACACACACACACACACACACACACACACACACACACACACACACACACACACACACACACACACATTATTTTATAGTTTTAATTGTTTATATTTTAAATGGAAGTGACTTTGTAATTTTGAGGTACTATTATTAAGTCTTTTTTTCTTTATATTGACTTCAAAAATCATAATTTGATTCATTCGATTTCAAGTTTACTTTATAGGGTTTTTTTTTTCTTTTCTTTTTTTTTTTTTGTGTGTGTGTGTGTGTGTGTGTGTGTGTGATTGATTCAATTTCAATTTTGCATGCGCATGCACACACACACATAGAGAGAGAAAGAGAGATACACAGAAGTGTATCCATATATGTATATATATTTTATACATATGTGTAGTTGAATTATTTTGCATTTGTAAAATTTGGGTTATCCTTTTTTGAACTATGTCATTTCAACTTGGTTTCTTTATGGATTTTGATCAATTGATTCACTTCATT